>JAQNBH010000005.1:25922619-26193909 GCA_028752905.1 Cladorhizidae sp. MBARI D1340-BT2 | reverse complement strand
CATGCTAGTACTACATTAGTGAAGGCATGCTAGTACTACACTAGTGAAGGCATACTAGTACTACACTAGTGAAGGCATACTAGTACTACATTAGTGAAGGCATGCTAGTACTACATTAGTGAAGGCATGCTAGTACTACATTAGTGAAGGCATGCTAGTACTACATTAGTGAAGGCATGCTAGTACTACATTAGTGAAGGCATGCTAGTACTACACTAGTGAAGGCATGCTAGTACTACATTAGTGAAGGCATGCTAGTACTACATTAGTGAAGGCATGCTAGTACTACATTAGTGAAGGCATGCTAGTACTACACTAGTGAAGGCATGCTAGTACTACACTAGTGAAGGCATGCTAGTACTACATTAGTGAAGGCATGCTAGTACTACACTAGTGAAGGCATGCTAGTACTACACTAGTGAAGGCATGCTAGTACTACACTAGTGAAGGCATGTTAGTACTACACTAGTGAAGGCATGCTAGTACTACATTAGTGAAGGCATGCTAGTACTACATTAGTGAAGGCATGCTAGTACTACATTAGTGAAGGCATGCTAGTACTACATTAGTGAAGGCATGCTAGTACTACACTAGTGAAGGCATGCTAGTACTACATTAGTGAAGGCATGCTAGTACTACATTAGTGAAGGCATGCTAGTACTACATTAGTGAAGGCATGCTAGTACTACACTAGTGAAGGCATGCTAGTACTACATTAGTGAAGGCATGCTAGTACTACACTAGTGAAGGCATGCTAGTACTACACTAGTGAAGGCATGCTAGTACTACACTAGTGAAGGCATGCTAGTACTACATTAGTGAAGGCATGCTAGTACTACACTAGTGAAGGCATGCTAGTACTACATTAGTGAAGGCATGCTAGTACTACACTAGTGAAGGCATGCTAGTACTACATTAGTGAAGGCATGTTAGTACTACATTAGTGAAGGCATGCTAGTACTACATTAGTGAAGGCATGCTAGTACTACATTAGTGAAGGCATGCTAGTACTACACTAGTGAAGGCATGCTAGTACTACATTAGTGAAGGCATGCTAGTACTACACTAGTGAAGGCATGCTAGTACTACATTAGTGAAGGCATGCTAGTACTACACTAGTGAAGGCATGCTAGTACTACACTAGTGAAGGCATGCTAGTACTACATTAGTGAAGGCATGCTAGTACTACACTAGTGAAGGCATGCTAGTACTACACTAGTGAAGGCATGCTAGTACTACATTAGTGAAGGCATGCTAGTACTACATTAGTGAAGGCATGCTAGTACTACATTAGTGAAGGCATGCTAGTACTACATTAGTGAAGGCATGCTAGTACTACATTAGTGAAGGCATGCTAGTACTACACTAGTGAAGGCATGCTAGTACTACATTAGTGAAGGCATGCTAGTACTACACTAGTGAAGGCATGCTAGTACTACACTAGTGAAGGCATGCTAGTACTACATTAGTGAAGGCATGCTAGTACTACACTAGTGAAGGCATGCTAGTACTACACTAGTGAAGGCATGCTAGTACTACACTAGTGAAGGCATGCTAGTACTACATTAGTGAAGGCATGCTAGTACTACACTAGTGAAGGCATGCTAGTACTACACTAGTGAAGGCATGCTAGTACTACATTAGTGAAGGCATGCTAGTACTACATTAGTGAAGGCATGCTAGTACTACACTAGTGAAGGCATGCTAGTACTACACTAGTGAAGGCATGCTAGTACTACACTAGTGAAGGCATGCTAGTACTACACTAGTGAAGGCATGCTAGTACTACATTAGTGAAGGCATGCTAGTACTACACTAGTGAAGGCATGCTAGTACTACACTAGTGAAGGCATGCTAGTACTACACTAGTGAAGGCATGCTAGTACTACACTAGTGAAGGCATGCTAGTACTACATTAGTGAAGGCATGCTAGTACTACATTAGTGAAGGCGTGCTAGTACTACACTAGTGAAGGCATGCTAGTACTACACTAGTGAAGGCATGCTAGTACTACACTAGTGAAGGCATGCTAGTACTACATTAGTGAAGGCATGCTAGTACTACATTAGTGAAGGCATGCTAGTACTACATTAGTGAAGGCATGCTAGTACTACATTAGTGAAGGCATGCTAGTACTACATTAGTGAAGGCATGCTAGTACTACATTAGTGAAGGCATGCTAGTACTACATTAGTGAAGGCATGCTAGTACTACATTAGTGAAGGCATGCTAGTACTACACTAGTGAAGGCATGTTAGTACTACACTAGTGAAGGCATGCTAGTACTACATTAGTGAAGGCATGCTAGTACTACACTAGTGAAGGCATGCTAGTACTACACTAGTGAAGGCATGCTAGTACTACATTAGTGAAGGCATGCTAGTACTACATTAGTGAAGGCATGCTAGTACTACACTAGTGAAGGCATGCTAGTACTACATTAGTGAAGGCATGCTAGTACTACACTAGTGAAGGCATGCTAGTACTATATTAGTGAAGGCCTGTTAGTACTACATTAGTGAAGGCATGTTAGTACTACATTAGTGAAGGCATGCTAGTACTATATTAGTGAAGGCATGTTAGTACTACATTAGTGAAGGCATGCTAGTACTATATTAGTGAAGGCCTGTTAGTACTACATTAGTGAAGGCATGTTAGTACTACATTAGTGAAGGCATGCTAGTGCTATATTAGTGAAGGCATGTTAGTACTACATTAGTGAAGGCATGCTAGTACTATATTAGTGAAGGCATGCTAGGAGTCTTTGGGAACAACAGAAACCATTTAGGAAGCTAAGAAGTTACAATGTCAGTTTTAGACATGTGCATGTCACATGTTGTTACATAGACACATGTGCATGTCATGTTGTTACAGAGACACATGTGCATGGCGTATGTGTTACATAGACACATGTGCATGTCACATGTTGTTACATAGACACATGTGCATGCCATGTTGTTACATAGACACATGTGCATGTCATGTTGTTACATAGACACATGTGCATGGCGTATGTTGTTACACAGACACATGTGCATGGCGTATGTTGTTACATAGACACATGTGCATATCATGTTGTTACATAGACACATGTGCATGGCGTATGTTGTTACATAGACACATGTGCATGGTGTATGTTGTTACATAGACACATGTGCATGTCATGTTGTTACATAGACACATGTGCATGTCATGTTGTTACATAGACACATGTGCATGGCGTATGTTGTTACATAGACACATGTGCATATCATGTTGTTACATAGACACATGTGCATGGCGTATGTTGTTACATAGACACATGTGCATGGTGTATGTTGTTACATAGACACATGTGCATGTCATGTTGTTACATAGACACATGTGCATGTCTTATGTTGTTACATAGTCACATGTGCATGTCACATGTTGTTACATAGACACAAGTGCATGTCTTATGTTGTTATAGAGACACATGTGCATGTCTTATGTTGTTATAGAGACGTGCATAACAAAAACATTTTTGGAAGGGATGGAGGGTGTACATCCTCCATTTTGAAACGATCAAACCAAATAGAGGCAATGTACCAATAGCTAAACTTTTGTCATGAAAAAATTACCGACTGCACATATGCACAAGACATGCACATGTTGTGCCTGCAATTATAAACATCAAGTGTTTGCTCATATTTAAGGTGTGTTTTTATGATCTAATACGGTCCAGGGGTGAATAGAAGAGGAGCCCTACCTGATTTCATCAATTCTAGGAAGAGGGTGCATCACAATCATCTTCTCCTTGGCTTTCGCTAGCACTTTCAGTGAAAGAACAAAATGGCCACACATCTAGAGGAAATGTATACATGTAAAGATGGCCACACATCTAGAGGAAATATATATATATGTAAAGAGGACAGTTATATTATATGTATGTGAAGGTGTCACTAGCTCAGGACAGGTCATCATGTCAAAGAACACACTTCCACACAGCAAGCGAGCAACAAAGCTGCTTACACATTCTTCTGGGAAGTGCAATTCTGAAGCCATTGGACTGCCAAGGCACATATTATTGTCTGACAAATAACCTTCTTGTAGCTCTCCTGTGAAGGGAACCTCTCCTGTTGTATCCTGGTCATATAGAGCACGTCTGTCTGTGGCAACACGTCTTCCAGAGACGAGAAGGTTTCCTACGCACAACGTAACATCAACCTCAAAATTAATGCAGTCACACACACACACACACACAGTGCTGCTCCTCTCCTCCGCATCACGTCCTCCCAAACAAACCTGTGATATCCCTTTCTGTCTCACATACTCAACCACATCTTCAGGCATTTCGAGAGACGGTGGAGAGACATAGCAGAGATGGACCTTGTAAAGAGTCAACAACTTAGCAAGGGAGTGGACAGTGCGGCCATGTTTCAAGTCTCCCACCAAGGTCACCTGGTTCATGCATGATCAGGGAGGGGAGGGACAAAGGAAGAGAAAAAAGAAAGAACAAAGTTAGAAAATTGCACACTTTTGTTTCGATACTCTACATCTCAGCATTAGCTCTCAGCATTAGCTATTAGCTCTCAGTATTATCATTAGCTCTCAGCATTAGCATTAGCTATTAGCTCTCAGCATTATCATTAGCTCTCAGCATTATCATTAGCTCTCAGCATTATCATTAGCTCTCAGCATTAGCTATTAGCTCTCAGCATTATCATTAGCTCTCAGCATTATCATTAGCTCTCAGCATTAGCTATTAGCTCTCAGTATTATCATTAGCTCTCAGCATTAGCTATTAGCTCTCAGCATTAGCTATTAGCTCTCAGCATTATCATTAGCTCTCAGCATTATCATTAGCTCTCAGCATTAGCTATTAGCTCTCAGCATTATCATTAGCTCTCAGCATTAGCTATTAGCTCTCAGCATTATCATTAGCTCTCAGCATTATCATTAGCTCTCAGCATTATCATTAGCTCTCAGCATTATCATTAGCTCTCAGCATTAGCTATTAGCTCTCAGTATTATCATTAGCTCTCAGCATTAGCTATTAGCTCTCAGCATTATCATTAGCTCTCAGCATTATCATTAGCTCTCAGCATTAGCTATTAGCTCTCAGCATTATCATTAGCTCTCAGCATTATCATTAGCTCTCAGCATTATCATTAGCTCTCAGCATTATCATTAGCTCTCAGCATTAGCTATTAGCTCTCAGCATTAGCTATTAGCTCTCAGCATTATCATTAGCTCTCAGCATTATCATTAGCTCTCAGCATTAGCTAATAGCTCTCAGCATTATCATTAGCTCTCAGCATTATCATTAGCTCTCAGCATTATCATTAGCTCTCAGCATTAGCTATTAGCTCTCAGCATTATCATTCGCTCTCAGCACTAGCTCTCAGCATTAAAATTAGCTCTCAACATTATTATTAGCTATTAGCTCTCAGCATTGTCATTAGCTCACTGCATTAGCTCTCAGCATTATCATTAGCTCTCATTAACACTCAGCATTATCATTAAGGCGGGACTAATCCATTTCTGGGCCTTTTTTTAATTCGTTCATAACTTTTTTGTTCTATATACTATGATGTTGAAATTAGTACCAAAATGCTGCTCATTCAGAGAGCTTTCTAATGATATATTTAGTTTTGACCTAGCGCCATCCTGGTCAGAGTTGTGGACAGTTGTGGACACCAAGGTGATTTCACTTTACTCAACACCTGTGTCACATAACCACTTACAATTTTGACAGCACTTAGAGAACCCACAGACATGCATTTTGAATGGATGAAAACATCATAACTTGTAAAATGGATTTTTAAGAAAAGGTCAGTGTTTTGCTCATGATTAGCAACATTCCAGGGCTAATATCTCTCCCATAGATTTTTTTTAGTGGATTCTTTCTATTCAAATGAAAGAGTATGAAAAGAGCTTTCAAATGATATATTAAAAGTTGATATAGGACAAAGCATGGCCCAGTTATGTGCACACAAACTTGAAATAACTCGTTTTGAGATAACGGCTCTTGAAAAAAGTACATTATTATGTTCTCTATATTCCTTTCAGGTTCGTAACTTCGAATTTATGTAGTCAATATCATGGACAAAAGTGTGTATAACTTTGCAGTGAAGCATTCAAATGCTCTGAAACTTGAAATAGAAATACTACATGAACTATACTATAGAATGAATAAATAACTTTAAAAAATGTTTTTTTCCCGAACGAATGGATTAGTCCCGCCTTAACTCTCAGCATTATCTATTAGCTCACAGTGAGGTTGTTCACAGTGCCAATCTCTTCTCTGATAGTGAAGACATCTAACAGGGCTTGTGTGGGATGTTCTCCTATGCCATCGCCAGCGTTAATAACAGGCTTGTCTCCCGCTGTACTTGCAAGCTAAAGACACATGACATGCACAAGTTCTCATACATTGTGTATATGGCCCTACACACAGCAGGCAGTGTTCTCGTAGCAACACGTCAGCTAGGGACAGCGCTACATGTGATTATTAGCTACAAACAGTAATACCCCTTTTAATCACACTAATAATGGATGGTTGTGGTCATGGGTGCAACTAATATTGTTGTTCTACTATTCCTTCAGGGGAGAATATCATGTATAGATAATACGCATGTATTATAGGCTTGGCCAATGTCTGAGCGAGCGCAACTCTGCACTATTGGGAGACATAAAAATAAATGTATTCAGTTCTCTATAACGCCGACACACTTGACTGCCTGTTGGTCAGTCGATGCGAGCGCTAGAGAAGACTACCATGTACTAGTTGACCTATTTTTTTTGCACCTTGCCCTAGAGCAGCTGCCTTTGATACCTACTGGGAGTTCTGAAATTTTAGCAAAGTAATTTTCTTCAGCCGGCAGGCCAGCTCATGGCCTCCACCGCTCACCAGCTCTGCAGAGAGCTCTGCGTGGGGGAGCCTCCAGCAGCTGTCGTACATGCACAACTTATCTCACATTTATCCAAGAACTGCACCATTGCTTCACCCACCCAGCCATTTCATCTCAACCATCTCCCCTCCCTGAGTACCACCTGCAGCAATATCTTGAGCAAGACCAAACAGAGTGAGTGACTAATATTCTCATCTACAGCAATATCTTGCAGCAAGGCCAAACAGAGTGAGCGAGTAATATTCTCATCTGCAGCAATATCTTGAGCAGTGGAGCGACTAATACTCTCATATACAGCATCAGGAAAACTATTGTGCTCACACAAGCAAACTCAAATTCACTGTCCCCAAGACTCATCCTCATCAACTTCCTGACTTGTTCTCCATTTAGAGGCGCCCTCCCCGACTCATCGGCGATGCCTGTCCAGCTGCTGACTAGATGAAGATGCGAATATTTGCTCAGCTACATTTTTATTTGTATTTCTCTGCTCGAGCACGAACATTTGGCAGCAAACATTGTGGGCGTAACAGATGTCTCCCTCGTGGAGCCCAAATGGACCAACTTGCTCCTACAACTGCACACAAGGCTGTGAACCATCTCGCGATCAAATCATTGGGAGAAGCTAGTTCATCTGGAAAAATGTGTAGGGTACGATTTTCTCCATCACACCAAAGATTTACCTTTTACTGATACCAAGGCCTGAGTTGGGGGGAGGGAGAGATCTGCACCATGGGAATCTATTAAGGCTGGTTCACAACACGACGCTGTTTCAGACAGACATGGGATTAGAACTTTTTAATAATCGAGAATACAGCTCCGTTGCGTTGCGCTCCGTTGCGTTTGAGGTTCACAACACAACGTCACACTCGGCCAGCGTCGTGTTGTGAACCAGCCTTTACTCACGCAAGCTCCCGAAAAAGGTCACTCCGAATAGACGGGAAAATGAGCCAATTTATCGTGACCATCGCCCTCAGCCAGTTAGAGAGCACTGAGAACTGGGATACCAATGGGAGTGTGTGCCATCACCCCCTCAGGCTATTGAGTCCAATCTGAAGCAATGTCACATCTTCAAAAACAAATTGCTGCAGCCATCTCTTGCGAGGAATTAGAGAACACTTCTTTGACAACTCGCCAGCTCCTCTCTTTGTGGCCTTGAATCATGAGGCTCAGTTGTGGCCTTGAATCCTGGGGCTCAGTTGTGGCCTTGAATCATGAGGCTCAGTTGTGGCCTTGAATTATGGGGCTCAGTGGTGGCCTATAATAATGAGGTTCAGTTGTGGCCTATAATAATGAGGCTCAGTTGTGAACTATAATAATGAGGCTCAGTTGTGGCCTTGAATTATGAGGCTCAGTTGTGGACTATAATAATGAGGCTCAGTTGTGGCCTTGAATCCTGGGGCTCAGTTGTGGCCTTGAATAATGAGGCTCAGTTGTGGCCTTGAATTATGAGGCTCAGTTGTGGACTATAATAATGAGGCTCAGTTGTGGCCTATAATAATGAGGCTCAGTTGTGAACTATAATAATGAGGCTCAGTTGTGAACTATAATAATGAGGCTCAGTTGTGGCCTTGAATCCTGGGGCTCAGTTGTGGCCTTGAATTATGAGGCTCAGTTGTGGACTATAATAATGAGGCTCAGTGGTGGCCTTGAATCCTGGGGCTCAGTTGTGGCCTTGAATTATGAGGCTCAGTTGTGGCCTATAATAATGAGGCTCAGTTGAAAATGATGCACACAATAATAGACAACACAAACCAGTCTCTCTGTGCTTGCATTAGCAATAAGCAGCGTAACTTTCTTCACCCATCCGCTCAATCTTATTGTTTTTAGTAAGAAGAAAAACTTCAGTTCATAGCATATGCGATTGCCTCTGGCCGTTCAGGCTCTCTAAGACTTGACTTCAGTTAATACGATGCACAGTTCTCTCGCAGTGAGCTGGACGTGTGCGTGGCTCTAGTTGCAGACTTGTGATTCTCGATCGGAGCGTTAAGTGCCGTCTCAGCAGTTCAACTAATTCAGGCTCGGTACTCTTCATTTCAAGTCACAGAGCAGCCAGACTGTGTGGATTGCACGGAATGATTTCCAGTTTTGGACGGGCTACATTGTTGGACTCGTTGATCTCTCAGTCCGGGTTCTCACTGGGTTACAACTTAATTGCCCAAGTTGTCTTCTTGTTAAGAGATATCGATGCCTTGCCTCTCAAGTTCAAGGGTGGATCTCTCAGTCCGGGTTCTCACTGGGTTACGACTTAATTGCCCAAGTTGTCTTCTTGTTAAGAGATATCGATGCCTTGCCCCTCAAAGTCAAGGGGATGATTCGGAGGCCGAGAATTTTTCTCCAATCGCTACTTCTCTCACCAAACACTTACTGGGAACACGAGGCAGAACAATCCATCCGGTGAAGATGGAAGAGCAACCATTGCAACTGAGTACCTTAGAGAGGTACTGACACCACACCTGGCCTCTGTTTCCCAGAAGGTGGCGGGAATCCATGGAAGATGGATGTCCCTATGGGAAGTGATAGGATCAGTCTGGCTATTATTTATTATTCTAGTTATTAACATTTGACCCCCCCCCAGCCCCACCCCCTCAAAATACAACAACAAAGTTCACATCTCAGACAAAACTGCTTCTAAACGATTTCCGCCACTATAAGTCAAGAGACAGCTATGTGCCTTGAATCCGTTGCTAAGGTAGCAAACTGTAGTATAATAGACATCCATCTTCGACTGTGTGTTGATCTCTTGTCTCTCTCATGCATGACTTGCGTACAACAAGTCCACTAGTTACCATTTTAGTGCACCGTACCAGAAAACTACAAATGTTCCACCATTGTCTTGCAGCAACGGATTCGTTTCTCTTTGGAGGGAGGAAAAAAGGCATGGGTAAGGATCATTGTCGATGATGTCATCAAGATAGCTCGCCTGTTTTATAATTAGAATTGGGTCTACACTGTCAATCTTGAAAACAAGACTCACGCTAGCTTGCAGCTGAATGTGAAGTAAGCAGTCCTTATTGATTTACCGATGAATAGTCTTCTTCGAGCAGAAAGTAAGCAAAAGCAAGGAACTCTTCCAACACAAGTTGTGTGCGTACTGAGCAACAAGCATATGGTGTCGAAGAGCATCTGCTCCACTTGCTTAGTTCTGGAGTTGCTCTTGCCAAGTCTTTGAAGGAGAGGCTGTAGCTGGATCTGGCCGACTCTGACAGCAAAAACACACAGAGTATGGTACGTGCTGATGTCTGTGCTATAGCCATCTCTGCTGGCCTCAGACCACATGTTTGAACTGTAAACCAACAACAAGTTATATTGCATTGCATTTGAGTGGTAAAAAAATAAAAAATTATTAAATAAATAAATAATAATAATAAAATAAATAAATTTAATTTTAATTTAAAAAAATTATAAAAAATGAGCGTCTCCAAGACCACACCTTGTTGTCTTTCCTGTCAATTTTAATTTTCAATGACCTTGTTTTCTAACAGGGCATCGCTGCTGTCGTCCAGAAGATCTCCTTCTCTTCAGTGTGACCAGCAAACACTTTTGTTCTAGCCACTGCAATCAGAGACACTCATGCTGCTTGTAGCTGTTTCAGGGGAATGGTGGACAGAGCTAACTGGAAAGAAAGGTAGAGTTTAACTTCAGAGCTGCAGCAACTCTAAGATGGCTCGTCAGTTGATCCTCCACAGGACTCTCTAAAGAATAAGTCTATCTGGCTACAAGAGAACTTGCTGTTGAAATCTCGTGTGAAATATTCCAGATGATGTTGCTTACCATCTTCCTTCTCCTCTCCTTGAGGATTGCTAGAGGCTACCATGTGCATCATTAGACAGGAAACCACCAGCAGCTGAAGCAGGTACAACTGGTCCAGAACATGAAAATCCACATGGCAGGAACAGCAGGACTGCACTTGGGGGGGAAGGGGGCTTGCTGGTCCTTCGCCCCCCCCCCCCCCACCCGCTTGAGATATTGTATTATTCTCTACTAATAGTTTAATAATTGTGCGCATCCCCCCCCCCCCCCCCCCCCCCGTTTACAAAATACTACTTTTGCCCCCCCCTTCTTCAAAATCCTAAATGCAGCCCTGAACAGTGTAGCTTACTCTAGCTATTAGCTCAACACTGTCGACAGCACAGAGAAGCAATTCTTCTAGGATTTACCAGAGAGCGTGCCAACACTGTCGACAGCACAGAGAAGCAATTCTTCTAGGATTTACCAGAGCGTGCCAACACTGTCGACAGCACAGAGAAGCAATTCTTCTAGGATTTACCAGAGAGCGTGCCAACACTGTCGACAGCACAGAGAAGCAATTCTTCTAGGATTTACCAGAGAGCGTGCCAACACTGTCGACAGCACAGAGAATCAATTCTTCTAGGATTTACCAGAGAGCATGCGGCAAAATAACGCATATTCTAAAACACCTCCCACCTGCTTGTGTCGGCCGGCCTTGGATATAGTGCCACAATATGCATACGGAAGTAGTTGTGTGCCCAGTGCCGGCTCTTTCCCTAGACAAACTCCATTTAAGGTTGCAGGTAATGAGAGAATTGTTTTCCTCGTGATGCATAAGTATCATCGATAAATATGGGCCCTTCCCACCATCTGGGCTCCTCCCACATAGCCAAGCCACTCCCCTTCAAGGATAAGGAGAACACACATAACGAGCGCGAGGTGAGCTCACCTCTGCTGATCCAGGCATAGGGTGCCGCAAAACGACGATGTCACTGTACGCTTGCATCGTCCTGATGGAGTCTGCAGAAATAGAGACATTGCATCGTGCAGCCAGTGACAAGACAAACTAACAGCAACTTCTTCACCGTCACCACCATGTCGTGAGCAACGTTGAAGAGAGCATGCAACTACAACATTTCAACAGCAACAACAGTGAAGAAAACAATTAGGTAAGTTAGCTTAAGTCATGATGGATCTCCTTGTTCCCTGTTAGAACCATACCTCCCTACTCTTAGGTAGGTTAGCTAAGTTGTGATGAATCTCCTTGTTCCGTTAGAACCATACCTCCCTACTCTTGGTAGGTTAGCTTAAGTTGTGATGAATCTCCTTGTTCCCTGTTAGAACCATATCTCCCTACTCTTAGGTAGGTTAGCTTAAGCCGTGATGGATCTCCTTGTACCCTGTTAGAACCATACCTCCCTACTCTTAGGTAGGTTAGCTTAAGTTGTGATGAATCTCCTTGTTCCTGTTTGAACCACGCCTCCCTAGGCCTCCTCACAGAGGCAGGTCATAAAGCTGACACCTGGTTGCTGGGTAACCAGACGGAACAGCACGACCTTGAAGGCAATGAAACTTAAACGTTTGCCATGGAAATTTCCCACCATACATCACAATTGCTACTGACATCTGCAATGCAATAAAATTGCACCAACAAACCTTCCAGGGACTCTCCCTTCATCACCGAGGAGCTCTCCTTGTTCATGATGAGCGTGCTGCCGCCCAGCCGGTGCATAGCTGCTGTAAACGATGAAGACGTGCGCGTGCTGACCTCGTAGAACATAGAAGCCATGACCTTGCCCTTCAAGAGATCGCAGGACCCAACCTTCTTCACCATCATCCTCATGTCATGAGCAACGTTGAAGAGAGTGTGCAACTGCATTTCAACAGCGACAATAACCGAGCAAAGAAAACAATCCCTGGAGCGTGCAATTATCACACCATGACACATGCTATTATCACATCATCACACATGCTATTATCACACACTATGGCACACACCTGCTGCTTAGTGAACTGCGTCACAGAGATAATATTCCGCTTATAAAAACTGCTCTTGTCGTTCCTCCGTGAGAGAAAGTGAATCCAGTTAGACTGCTTTGTTCCCTGGTGATCTCCAGTACCAGGGGTCACAGGGGTGGACGGCGGAGGGGTGAACATCGAGCGGACTTCTACGTACATGCAAAATGAGAGGCACACGATGAGATGCAGCACTACCCAGTACTGTAGCACAACCCAGTACTAGTCCATACGTGACATTGACCTTACTGATGGATAATACACACAACAAATGTCACAAAGTGCATTGATGATCTTTACCTACTCTAGACTTGAACAATTTTTTAATATTTATTGGCAATCAAATATGCAGACATCAAAAATAAATACCTTTAGAAGGTTCTGAGCTGTGCCGAGAGCGCAACTTGGAAGGTATTGGTTCTCCAGAGGATCTGACTGGACTGATGGGGCAGTGGGTTGCATGCTTCACACGCTGGACAGTAGAGGGAGGAGACTTCTGCGGCTGCAGGCGAATATCCTCACCAAACCCCGGCTCTGCCAGCACCTATACACCCAACACAAGCTTCATTAGAACAACTAACACAAGCTTCATTAGAACAACTAACACAAGCTTCATTAGAACAACTAACACAAGCTTCATTAGAACAACTCCGCCCCCAAAAGCTGATCAGAAGAGAAGTATTTAAGCAGCTAATCTCGGCTAGATTAACCCTGTGACCTGTCATAGGCCATAGATGAACTTGCCTGTGAACCACCATGATCCATGCAACTGCTAGATCACATGACCATAATGTAAACTTGAGTCCAGTGAGTCACATAACCACAATGTAAACTAGAGTCCAGTGAGTCACATGACCACAATGTAAACTAGAGCCCAGTGAGTCACATGACCACAATGTAAACTAGAGTCCAGTGAGTCACATGACCACAATGTAAACTAGAGCACAGTGATCACATGACCACAATGTAAACTAGAGCCCAGTGAGTCACATGACCACAATGTAAACTTGAGCCCAGTGAGTCACATGACCACAATGTAAACTTGAGCCCAGCGAGTCACATGACCACAATGTAAACTAGAGCCCAGTGAGTCACATGACCACAATGTAAACTAGAGCCCAGTGATCACATGACCACAATGTAAATAGAGCCTAGTGATCACATGACCACAATGTAAAACTAGAGCCCAGTGATCACATGACCACAATGTAAATAGAGCCTAGTGATCACATGACCACAATGTAAAACTAGAGCCTAGTGATCACATGACCATGATGTAAATAGAGCCTAGTGATCACATGACCACAATGTAAACTAGAGCCTAGTGATCACATGACCACAATGTAAACTAGCGTCTAGTGATCACATGACCACAATGTAAACTAGAGCCCTGTGACCACAATATAAACTAGTCTATTGATCACATGACCACAATGTAAACCAGAGCCCAGTGAGTAACATGACCACAATAGAGAGCCTAGTGATCACATGACCACAATGTAAACTAGAGTGTGGTGACCACATGACCACAATGTAGACTATAGTCTGGTGATCACCTGACCACAATGTAAACTAGAGCCTAGTGATCACATGACCACAATGTAAACGAGCCCAGTGAGTCACATGACCACAATGTAAACTTGAGCCCAGTGGGTCACATGACTACAATGTAAACTTGAGACTAGTTATCACATGACCACAATGTAAACCTGCCGCTGACCTTTCCATCAATGTAAGCTATCTCTCCTCTGAGTACAACTTTCTGCACTCTCCCTATGACCTCCATGCCGGCAAAGGGGGTCCAGTTTGCTTTGGAGTAAGGCATAGCTGAAGGGAGCGTCCATTGCTCATCCAAATCCACTTCAATGTAAGTCTTGGGCTGCTGGTGAAGACCAAATATCTTCATAGGGTTGGTATGTAACCGCAGGGTAATGTCCTAGGCAAAAAATCAAATCAAAATATTATAATAATAGTAGTAGTAGCAGTAGCAGAAGTAAATAGACAGATGATGACAATAGCTGCGTATATTGTGTGTGCCCACACTGAAGCGTACCCTTCTGACGCAGCATCCCATCGGCCATGGGACGCAGCACATCTTACACAACACCAGGCACAGTACATACCTCCAAGGTGAGTCTTCCCTGGTGCACGGCTGTGAGCAGCAATGGCAGCATGGTCTCTAGCCCCGGAAATCCCGGGGGAGGCGTCAAGGAGTCCTTCTCCTCGACTGTGTGAGGAGCTGCGTACAATGTGTGCCACAAATATCAATCAACACCTTGACAATACAGCCTCAGGCTTGGCCTTCTTCTGGACTGATTCAGCAGCAGCTCGAGTTCTTTATAACCATAATATTTTATAGCTGTAATTCTTTCCCCCTTTCCTTTCAACCCAACAAACAGCATGTTGATTCAACAAGCTGCACTTTGGCATTAAGATCAGCTGCATTGAGATCAGCAACAAGACGGGATAGCCAAGTTGCTCTATGTCTACAACAAAACAGACAGGAAGGCAATCCTCTCTCCGGAACACTTCCGTTCCCAAGGGGAAAAGGGATTCCAGGAAAGCACAGGTGCCCGTGGCAGCTTGCATCCGCAGAAGACTTACAGACACAGGGTCACGAGGGTAAAGCAAGAAAACAATAAGTTAGTGAACAATGTCACAGTTTTCATACGTATCTGCTTATGGTGGTCAATCAATTATCACACAGGTCCTAGTATACCCCATGAAGTGTCTAGTATACCCCAGGAAGTATCTAGTATACACCAGGAAGTATCTAGTATACCCCAGAAAGTGTCTAGTATACCTCAGGAAGTGTCTAGTGTACCTCAGGAATTGTCTAGTATACCTCAGGAAGTGTCTAGTATACCTCAGGAAGTGTTTAGTGTACCTCAGGAATTGTCTAGTATACCTCAGGAAGTGTCTAGTATACCCCATGCAGAACTAGAAATAACAGGGGTCATCTCACTACTTGCTCTGCCAGATTGTCCTAACAGCAAATAACAAGCTAAGTGGCTAGTCAGCTGCTTAGTGTTGCAGCTGCAGTGGTTACCAAGAAGTAAAATTCACTTAGTTGTGAAAAAGAAAAAGGAGGGGGGAAAAAAACAGTGTGGTTGGCTAATAGCATGCAGTGCTTGCCCTTGGCTAATTGTATCCCTAGGCTAATTGCAATGTACTAGGCTGAGGTCTGGTGATTGAAACAACTGAGCTAGGTACAAATGATTTCAATGCTGATAGTAGCATTGAGTTATGGTGGGAAAGTACAACTAGACCAAACCAGTGGCCAAGGAGAAAGTACAGGAAGAAAGCCTGCTACTGCTACACCAAGCACCTCAGCATTGGTAGTGAATGAAGATAAAGAGAATACGTCAGACAGAAGTAGTGAGTCTGGTGACAATCTTCCTTTAGAAGACTGGGATAACTGGATGGAGAACATGCAGTGACATTTTTGTCCTACTTAACTTTTCATTCATTTGTTTTTATTTTTATGAATCAATCATACTATTATTATTGCAAGTATACCAACATTTAGTAGAAGTATAATGACTGACCAATATTAGAAAATGACCTAGCAAATCTTATTATGCTAGGACATCATGTCCTACCAACATCAAACCTTATTTCTAGCTCTGCCATGAAGTGTCTAGTATACCCCATGAAGTGTCTAGTATACCCCAGGAAGTATCTAGTATACCCCAGAAAGTGTCTAGTATACCTCAGGGTCTAGTATACTACAGATAGTACTATAATTAGATTCATAAAGAACTACATGCAAAGTTTGTAGCTCTCTATTGCTTTTGAGACGGGCCACCACCATGGATCAACTCTTCACCAACCCTGGGGAGAGCCAAGCAGAAACCCTTGCCATCTTCATTGATGTGTAGCAGCAGATGTCACCTGGCTTCTAGCAACACTTTACCAGATGCAACCAAGTCTGCGCAAAGTATGAGTTAGCTCCCCTTAAGGCCTGTCCAGGCTGCACTTAATTAAACGTGATGTGCATTAGGTCATAGGAAAATGCTGATGCACATTCGTCATGTCCACACTAGCACCAAAATAAACCGTACGAAGCTAAAATAATCAGCCTAGCAAAGTCAGTCAAAATCATACACTGTAGCTGTAATTGAGATGGAGTTTGTTTTTGCATCCTTTTCTTGCTGATCAGCTACCTACAGATGCACAGGAAACATTTTCTGCAGAGAAGAAAGAGGAGAGAGCTGAGGGAAAGGCAGAACCAACGAAGGTTGCGACTGCACGAACTTCAGAAATCTAGATGGAGGGCGTATAAACATAGCAACAGTTCTCTAGCTATATATGTAGTTGGTCTAGCTAGCTACTCAAGCTAGCTAGTTTGGCCACTGGCCACAGAGTTCCTAACTGTAGTATACGAAGATGCGAGTGAATGAAATTCTTTTCAACGCACACTCGCGTAGTTACTTGCAGGCTTTAATTGGTTGCTCTGACAAACCACCTAGCAAAGTGGAGCAGAATAATGCGCATTATTTTAATTTTAATTCAGGGTGGACGTGACCAATGTGTATTAATGTGCATTGGCTTGTGCAGTGTGGGCAGGCCTTTAGCAAGGTTGCAAGGTCACAAGATTGCAAAGTCACAAGGTTGCAAGATTGCAAGGTTGCAAGGTCACAAGATTGCAAGGTCACAAGATTGCAAGGTCACAAGGTTGCAAGGTCACAAGGTCACAAGATTGCAAGGTCACAAGGTTGTAAGGTCACAAGATTGCAAGGTCACAAGATTGCAAGGTCACAAGGTCACAAGGTTGCAAGGTCACAAGATTGCAAGGTCACAAGATTGCAAGGTCACAAGGTTTCACAAGGTTGCAAGGTCACAAGGTGAGAGAGAGGAAATGAAAACAAGACATT
This sequence comes from Cladorhizidae sp. MBARI D1340-BT2, assembly GCA_028752905.1. Lineage (NCBI taxonomy): Eukaryota > Metazoa > Porifera > Demospongiae > Poecilosclerida > Cladorhizidae > Cladorhizidae sp. MBARI D1340-BT2. The sequence continues at coordinate 26,176,415 of JAQNBH010000005.1, read as the reverse complement.
TCTATCAAAATTTAATGGAGTACAGAACTGAAAGGACATCTCACTTACACACACTTCTTGCAACACCAGTGCTGAAGCAATCTAATTACATTAACAAGAGCATCTACTTGCTACCCCGAGAGCTAGCCAGGAACAAAACCAGTCCACACATGAATGGTGGAGCTCCCTTCACCCTCTCTCTCTCTTCTCCCTCTCAACACCACAGCATCCAACACCAGTTACCATGGTCCGTGACAAAACAATCGATGAAGTCCAAGTTGTTCCAGAGAGCTTCTTGGTCATCTTTAGAGCAGAGAACAGGCCGGACTTCAGACCAGCCGGCACCGATCCTGGGGATGTCCTCCCGTGACAGGAACAAGTGATGCGGACACACCTCACACGTCACTTGAACCCCCTTCTGCTTGGCCAGACGTATAAGATTGATCTGACAGAGAAAGAGAGAGAAGAGGCTTCAAATCCTTACCAGGCAGGAATAAGTATTGTATAAAGGTTTAGTGATGGCAGAAAATGTACGAAGAACTGGGCAATGCACACATCAACATATAGTCGAGTGTGTACGTACACATACACACAGTTCATCACTGAGGATTGATGTAGTCCACTAGCGAATCTGAAAGGCCCTTGGAAACCGGACCGACCAGAATTAGAAGAGGACACCATTCTCCCTTCCACAACCCCACACTTCATGCAATGCCCCCCCAAACAGTCTTGCAAATAAAGGTTTAGTGATGGCAGAAAATGTACGAAGAACTGGGCAATGCACACGTCAACATATAGTCGAGTGTGTACGTACGTACACATACACACAGTTCATCACTGAGGATTGATGTAGTCCACTAGCGAATCTGAAAGGACCTTGGAAACCGGACCGACCAGAATTAGAAGAGGACACCATTCTCCCTTCCACAACCCCACACTTCATGCAATGCCAATGCCCCCCCAAACAGTCTTGCAAATAAAGGTTTAGTGATGGCAGAAAATGTACGAAGAACTGGGCAATGCACACATCAACATATAGTCGAGTGTGTACGTACACATACACACAGTTCATCACTGAGCATTGATGTAGTCCACTAGCGAATCTGAAAGGACCTTGGAAACCGGACCGACCAGAATTAGAAGAGGACACCATTCTCCCCCACACTTCATGCAATGCCCCCAAACAGTCTTGCAAAGAATCAGGAATAAAGGAGGGGTTTCCAAGGACACCAACCTCTTCTCTTCTTGCCACGTGGCAGATGTGAAGAGGTCTTTTGTGGAGCTCAGCAAGCAGCAGGATGGCAGCCATTGTTGTGCTTTCAGCGTGGACACAGATTGGGTGTGTCTTAGGCCAGTTCTCTAGGTGCTGAGAGAGAACAACCGCAAATTAGAAACAATGTCAGCACAAGTGCAACAATCAACAGCAACAATGCCAGCACAAGTGCAACAATCAACAGCAACAATGCCAGCACAAATGCAACAATCAACAGCAACAATGCCAGCACAAGTGCAACAATCAACAGCAACAATTCCAGCACAAGTGCAATCAACAGCAACAATGCCAGCACAAGTGCAACAATCAACAGCAACAATTCCAGCACAAGTGCAATCAACAGCAACAATGCCAGCACAAGTGCAACAATCAACAGCAACAATGTCAGCACAAGTGCAACAATCAACAGCAACAATGCCAGCACAAGTGCAACAATCAACAGCAACAATGTCAGCACAAGTGCAACAATCAACAGCAACAATGCCAGCACAAGTGCAACAATCAACAGCAACAATGCCAGCACAAGTGCAACAATCAACAGCAACAATGCCAGCACAAGTGCAACTATCAACAGCAACAATGTCAGTACAAGTGCAACAATCAACAGCAACAATGCCAGCATAAGTGCAACAATCAACAGCAACAATGCCAGCACATGTGCAACAATCGACAGCAACATACCTCTACCCAAGAGTCCATGGTGTCCAGCATCAGTGTTGAGTAGGTTGGGTTGAGGTACATCTTCAGAGCCAGAGCCTGGGAGCTTAGTCGATGCAAGTCAGCCGAGTTGGCAGTGTTGGCTCCCACGTAGAGCCCATAGTCGCAGCGGGCTCCTTCCTGAGCACACTACAGAGACAACCACACACCTCGAGATGGCAAGACACACTACAGATACAGCCACACACACCTCAAGATGGCTAGACAGACTACAGAGACAGCCACGCACACCTCGAGATGGCTAGACAGACTACAGATATAGCCACACAGACCTCGAGATGGCACGACACACTACAGAGATAGCCTCACACACCTCAAGATGGCTAGACAGACTACAGACAGCCACACAGACCTCGAGATGGCACGACACACTACAGAGACAGCCTCACACACCTCGAGATGGCTAAACAGACTACAGAGACAGCCACTCAGACCTCGAGATGGCTAGACAGACTACAGAGACAGCCATGCACACCTCGAGATGGCGACACACTACAGAGACAACCACACACCTCGAGATGGCAAGACAGACTACAGAGACAGCCTCACACACCTCGAGATGGCAAGACAGACTACAGAGACAGCCTCAGACACCTCGAGATGGCACGACACACTACAGAGACAGCCACGCACACCTCGAGATGGCTAGACAGACTACAGAGACAGCCTCGCACACCTCAAGATGGGAAGACAAGAGAGATTCGCTCGTACATTGACACAACAGCATTCATTGTAACGACCTTCTCAAAAATCAACTTGAAATTTACTCTCTCTACTCTCTCGACAGCTGCTCGAGCCTTTACACCGCAGGTCAAAATATAAGTCATTGAAACTGAATGAACCAGGAAAAAAAGGGGGGGGAGGAAAGGGGGGGGGAAAAGAAGGGGGGGGGGGGGAAAGGAAGGAAAAAAGGGGGAAAAAGAGGGGAAAAGGGGAGGGGGAAAGGAAGGAAAACAGAAAAAAGGGGGAAAAAACAAAAAACTCTCGAGTAGATATAATATTGGTGTACATAAGTAAAGGGTCTTCATTTCTTCTTCCTCCCCTCTCATGCTACAGAACTGATTTGAGATAATTATCGTCGCTACTTAGAAGTAAAATACAATAACAAAATACAATAACAATAAGGGGAAAGCACTTGCTGTCGACTCCACCCACTCTCCATGCTCGTATGTCCAGCTCCAGACCACGCCCCATTGCTTACCTTTTGAGCCAGACTCAAGCTCTTCCGGTCCACTATGGAAGGGTCAGTGTTGGGCATGGCACCAATCAAGGTGATGCCACCAGACAGAGCAGCTGCCGTGCACGACGCAAAGTCCTCCTTGTGGGTCTGGCCAGGTTCCCTCACGTGCACGTGGGTGTCAATCAGGCCGGGCAGACGGATGGTCCGGTGCGAAGTGATGCAGTCAATGTGGGTCTTCAACCTGGGCGGCTCGAGCCCAATCTTATGGAAAGCCTGCGGCATAATCACGGACAAGTTAGTTACTGGCACACGGGCAAAGTGCACAAAACACAGCAAATGCAGTTTCTTCTCGAGGAGGTTGCGTGCATGCGAGGTGTTGACCTCTAGGTCACTGTGCACCTTCAACAAGCTCTGCCTACTAGAGCAAATGCAACCTAATCACTATAGCAAATGCACTATATAGCAAATGCATCCTAATCTCACTACAACATGCTAGTGGTGTCACTGCTGACATCTCATTTGAATCCCCACCCCTTTATAAATAAGTCACAAGAGGACCACACCTACAATTCACGACAGAAATATACAGAGCTAAAATTTCCTAAAATGGAGTGATCTCATCTTACAGATGAGCCTGCTCAAGTGTTCAGCTGTTGTAATGGCTGCTAAATTCTGTCAAGTCGTCTAGATGACTTTTGCGGTGCGGCAAACCAAGGCGAAAAACAAGACAGACCATGATTACTTTTAACCGATTAAACGCCGTAAGCGCCATATGGCGCGAGACCTTACATCCTTCGCCACACAAAAATATATAAAATGAACCGTTACGAGCTAACAGCCCCGGTTGGGTTCTGCACATGCCTAGTAGACTAGAGAACGTCACAAAAATGATTATTTCCGGTTGATGCATCGTGCAACAAAAATCCTGCGGTTGAACGCCATTTTTGTTGGTCGAGCTTTTTTTTTTTTAACTGCTCAAAGATGCTCTCCTGTGAGGACGTTATTTCTCAACTTTTAGCCGACGATTCTGGCGATTCTGGGTCAGATTCATTTGGGGAAGAAGGTGAAGACATCTATGCATACCGAGGAAACACTCTGGATCCAGTTGCTCTAAGAGAAGAGGCGTGCTTGGATGGACTTCTCGATTGTAAGTTTCTTCTAACCTTAGCGCTTCATAGCCTTTGTTTACCATAGTCAACTGAGAGTGTACTATTGCCAAATACTAGCTTATTCTGTTGGTATTCCAAATTCAGACAGGATAGTTATAGAAAAAAAGTTATAGCTAAGAGTGTAGGTTGGAGTTGTTGAGTTGTTGATTTTCATTTTCATTTGAATTTACAAATGTTGACCACAAACTTGATATATATATCTTGTTTTTCCCACCCTCCCCACTACTTTTCCTACAGCATCAGATGATGAGAGTGGAGATGAGGCATCTATGACTCCTTTTGTTACATTGGAGGATGAGGAAGCCTTGCCTGAAGTCTCTACAGGGCGTAGGAACACGACTGGTGCTGGAGTTGTGCGAGGGAGAGGCGGGCGAGGGAGTACTGGCCGAGGGAGAGGCGGGCGAGGGAGTACTGGCCGAGGGGGAAGCAGCTCAAGTGGTAGTGGAGTCGTAAGTGTTGCTAGTGGTCCTCCAAAAGGTACTGGTAGTAGGCGGGCCAGAGGTTATAGGCGTGTGCGAGCATCTGGCACTGGTTCTGTCCGAGCATCTGGCACTGGTTCTGCCCAAGCATCTGGCACTGGTTCTAGGCTAACTGAGGTCACAGGTAAGTGGGAAATAAAGGAGCCAACTCCTTTGAAATTGGACTATACAGCAACAGCTGGTCCAACTTCTTCATTGCTTGGTGCATCAAGTACATTTTTAGATGCATTTTACCTTTTTTTTACTCTTGAAGTGTGGGAACTCCTAGTAGCAGAGACGAACAGTTACGTTTCTAGGATGGCTAGTCTCTCCAGGCCATGGGTAGATACTAATATAGAGGAAATGAAAGCTTTTGTAGGAATGTTGATAATAATGGGAGTTTCCACACTTCCATACTTAGAATTGTACTGGTCCACTAATCACTCGGATTTGTCTGGATCTTTGGTTCGTAAAGTAATGCCTAGGACTCGGTTTTTGGAGCTAATGCGTTATGTACATGTAAATTCTAAATTCTATTGATGGTTTGTTGGTTACAAAGGGTAACCTGAATTATGATCGGCTTTATAAGGTAAGGAAGTTATTAGATTTGATTACTCCTAAGTTTGAGAGTGAATATACTTTGCATCAAGAGCTTAGTATTGATGAAGCTATGATTCCCTTTCAAGGTAGGCTTGGCTTCAAACAGTATATGAAGGACAAACCAATAAAATGGGGGATAAAAGTGTTGGTCCTTTGTGATGCTAGGAATGGGTACATTGATCGGTTGCAGATTTATACAGGTAAGAACGTGGAAGTAGCTGATAAAACTGGTTTGTGTAGTAGAGTTGTTTTAGATTTGTTAGAAGGATTAGAACATAAGAACTTCCATGTGTACATGGACAATTATTATACTAGTCCTAATTTATTTCAAACGCTTACAAGTAAAGGCTTTGGTGCATGTGGTACAGCTAGGTATACTAGGAGGAACTTTCCTCCAGATTTAGTAACAAAAGCTTCGATTAGAAATAGAGGTTATTATGATTATAGGTCTAATGGTGCACTCCTGGCTTTAGTTTGGGTAGATAAACGGTCAATCTACATGATAACTAATATACATCCCGCGGAAAATAATTTAGTACCTCCTACCGTAAAAAGGCGCAAAATTGATGGTTCTAGAGAGGATCTGCCATGTCCCCCATGTTTGCCTGATTATCAGTCATTCATGAGAGGTGTGGACAGAGCAGATCAGAGAATAGGCTACTATAATTTGGGTAGAAAGTCTAGGAGATGGTGGAAAAGGGTTTTTTCGTATTTGATAGAAGCTTGTTTATTGAATTCATTTATTTTGTTTTCTTCTGTCCGAGCTCCAATATCAGTAAGGAAGGGTAATTATCTAGAAGCTAGGATTGTTCTAGCTAAATCTTTGATTGGTTCTTTCTCTTCTCGGCAGCGTGCAGGTCAACGTTGTAGTCAGGCAAATAGTCAGCTAGATCGCCTCAATTTAAAACTAGGTCATTTCCCACAGTGCTGTGCAAAGAAGCGCTGTGTAGTTTGCATTTGTAAAGGTTACAGGCACGAGGCAAGGTCCCAGTGTTGTTTTTGTAAGGTTCCTTTGTGTGGTGGATCAACAGGCCGTGACTGTTTTCGTAAATACCATACCTTGGTGGACTATCAGTAATGTTTATGCACCCCCTGCTCCTTTCTGTGCTTCTCTCTTGTTCCCTGCTCCTTCGTCTACTTCTCTCTTGTTCCCTGCCCCTTCGTCTACTTCTCTCGTTCCCTGTCCCTTCGTCTACTTCTCTCGTCTCTCCAGTATTCAAGTGTTATTCTTATCCTGGTATCTCATGTTTGTGTAGAATAAAAACATGGTGAAATATCATGCCGGAGACCAAGCAAGCTATACCCAAGACTGAGCAAGTTCTACTCTACCCGTGACAGCAAGACCGGAGCTCTACCCAAGACACTCCCTTATATAATTGTGTTTTATATTATGGTTTTATTCTAGTATGTGTTAGCATTTTCACTCTCTTATAATTTGTTTTTTGTATTATTATTTGTTAGCATTTTGATGGGGAAAACAACCCACTGGCTTTGCATATGGTAGAGGGTTTGTAAATAGATGCTCCATCTTGTGTTGGCATTATAATGTGTGTATAATAGTGTGAAAATATGAAAATATTCACCCCCAAGAAGATGACAAGGTTTTATAATGCTGGTTAGTTCTGCCCAGTTGGTAAGGAAGGCTCGATTTTTTTACAGGAAGTAGAGCTATCATGTGGCTTAATATGACCCAAGTTTCATGGGTGGAGTCCCTGCAGAACGGAAGATATAAAAATAATAAGTAAAATACCTCGTTAATTCATGAATAATTTGCCCGCGGGTACTAGGAATACGGCGTGTAATCGGTTAAGGTAGGCTTTTACCATTTCTGGGGTGGTCGACACAATTTGTCATAACCTTTTTGTTTCTTTCTCAATGCAGGTGAATTTTTATCATAATGCAGTGTATTGAATGTGCTTTCTTTTGATATGCTCAGATTTTGCATATCTACTACCTAGGTGAAGTTATGGATCCCACCTCTATTCATGGCCACTTAGTCATAACCACTTCCCACTTAGGAAGTGCTTAAGAGTGATCATAGAAGTGCAAAGTGAATGGCTAAAAAGATCATTAGCACAACAACTGATTTTTAATAGAGGTCAACCTGAAGTTCTAAACATGGCATGTATATCCATAATTATGTATACCTCCACCATGGTTGGACTTAAACATGTTTTAGCCATTCACTTTATAGAGCAGGGAAAGGGCTTTCAAATGATATATTAAAATCTTGTATACATTTAAAAAATGAGCAAGTTAGAATATTTCCAGATTCGGAAAACAGTGATTTTCGTATGAAAAATGTTGTTTTTTTGAATTTTTTTGGTAAAAATCGAAATAATGACGGTCGCCTGACAGGATGCACAGATCATGTGATGACAGCACAGTGCTGCGTGGTAACTATGGTAATTGGAAGCTTACTGAGAGCTTCATTTAGAGTCCTTTTCCAGACTTCTATCATGAACGGTTAGGGAGATACGCTTACCTATGGCTGGAGCGCCGTCTTCCAAATTCAAACGGTATTTTGTATATAGCTTGAAATGTGAAATTGCATGCACAAAAAGGTGCATAACTTTATAATGGAGCATTGAAATGCTCTGAAACTTGAAACATAACAACCATATGCATCAGGTATAGAATAGAGCAATAAAAGATTTATTTTTTTAAATCATTAAAAAAATGGTTGGACAAAACACGTATATACCTACAGACAACTTGACGGCTTCAACTCATTCGACACCTCCTCACACCATCACCCCACTCTCCTCCACCATCACCCCACTCCCTCCTCACACCATCACACCACTCTCTCCTCACACCATCACCCCACTCTCTCCTCACACCACTCTCTCCTCACACCATCACCCCACTCTCACCTCACCCCACTCTCTCCTCACACCATCACCCCACTCTCTCCTCACACCACTCTCTCCTCACACCATCACCCCACTCTCTCCTCACACCATCACCCCACTCTCTCCTCACACCATACACACCCAATCTCTCCTCACACCATCACCCCACTCTCTCCTCACACCACCTCCTCACACCATCACCCCACTCTCTCCTCACACCATCACCCCACTCTCTCCTCACACCATCACCCCACTCACTCCTCACACCATCACCACACTCTCTCCTCACACCATCACCCCACTCACTCCTCACACCATCACCACACTCTCTCACCACACTCTCTCCTCACACCATCACCACACTCTCTCCTCATAAACACAAGCCCCACTTCCTTGTTGCCTCACATTGACCAGCAGCTTGGCGCACTTGACGTCAGTGACGAGAGGCACAGAGTATTCCACAGCCATCCTGCGCGTAAGGTAGCCTTTGGTGATGGCCGGCGTGGTTCGGTGCTGACGCAGAGGAATGTTGATGACCAGGCAAATCTTCTTCTGCGAGAGGTAGTCCGTGATGTTCCGGTAATGTGCTGGCACTTTGGAGCCGCTGGTTTCCGATGGCCACTCAACCGCTTCTATCTGTTAGGAAAGGATACAAGTGTTCTCACTGCAGCTCTGCCTTCTGTTAATTAATACTGCTCACAAGAGCACTTCCTACACAACCACCCACTTAATCCAGGTGGTGCTCCACCTACTGGTGTGGGTTTAACTAACCAGGTTACCAGGTTTTATTTTAAAACTGGATTTAAGGTGCTTTACATATCACAGATAATGTTGACATGCGTTCAAATCTGTGAGCTAAAGGGCTCGTGCAAATCAACCACACAAAATAAAGATAAGGTTTGCTCCAATGGTTCATCTTCTCTCTCGATGCTACAACATGAATTAAGACACCATCCTAACAAACACACATCTTTCTGCTCTTAATTACTAGAATGTTCTGATATCGAGACATCCATAGACTACTCGTAATACGATTCCTCCACACCATTCACAAAACACACACACACACACGTGCTGTGGCTGGCAAGAAACAGAACTCTGGACAGGATCACTTCCTCCCGAGTTGGTGATGGTGTGCCAGCTGCCTCACCTTGATGCCGTAGTCGCTGTAGAAGTCGGCAGTGCCAATGCTAGCGTACAGCTTGAAACCGAGGTTCTGAAGAATCTTCATGGAGTCCAACAGTTCAGCTTTAGCCTGAAACCAACACCACAATATACATGGCATCACATGCACAGGGACAAGTCACAGTCACTAATATAACTATAACAATAGCAACAACAACAACAACACAACATTATTATTATTATTACAATGAAAGACACCTAGCAACTTATGGAGTAAATCTGCCTAGCACTTGATGCAGTCACCTCCTCTTGGGTGCAGCTACAATTGCTATGTCTAAAGCAAGCAAGCACATGGACATGTCTGTCTAAAGCAAGCAAATGGACATGTCTAAAACTAGCAAGCACATGGACATGTGTCTAAAGCAAGCAAATGGACATGTCTAAAACTAGCAAGCACATGGACATGTCTATTAACAAAGATGAAGTCAACTACGAACCAGGTGGTAGTTACAGGCATCGAAAGTTGGTCAATCCCTTTCCATATTTCCGATTTTGACATTGAGACTGCACCCACTTGAATACACACAAGCAAACCTGGCACATACCCATATATACTATAATAGCGTAACGACGCACTTAACCCCTCCCCCTTCACATAACTTAGAGGAACTAGTCGATGGCTTGGAAGCTTTAGAGAAGCTGAGCACCAAAGAACAATAACAGCAAGAGGGAGAAGAGCAGCCTGACATCAAAAACAACCTGCAAGTCCTCGCCCAGAGCTAGCTCAAACTCGAGAGAATAATGCAGGTGTGCATCACTTAGAGAATAATGCAGGTGAGCATCACTTAGAGAATAATGCAGGTGTGCATCACTTAAAATAAATGGTGCCAATTACAACACAGCAGCCATGGGCGTTGATCACGATTGCAACAGCTAGAAGCAGTGAACTAAGCCCCCAACGTCTAAGACCATAAGCCATGCAGCAACGCGTCCACGCGACCCAGCGGGACAAACAAGCAGCAAAGCCTGGAGAGGATCATGCATGGAAATCACATCCACAAGTGTGCCTGATCTCCCCGGGGAGAAACATTGACTCTCACGTGGGTAGAGAAATAACACAAGAAGCTCCCAGCAAGTGAAGCCTAGAACCACATATTGTTTCGCAGTTGCTCTTAGCCCGCCAAAATACCTCATCAACTTCTTGCTCTACCAACAATGACAGAAATTAAATTCAATAGTAAATACTTTTATGGAGTGCAAATCTTAGCAACCGTGGGAAAGGGGAACACACCATATAACTCCCCTTAGCAACCATGGGCAAGGGGAACACACCTTATAACTCCCCTTAGTAACCATGGGCAAGTGGAACACACCTTATAACACCCCTTAGCAACCATTGGCATGGGGAACACACCTTATAACTCCCTATGGACACAAGAATACTGTTCTTAGGTATCTTGAACCCAGTGCTCAGCATGGCTTTCATGTAGGCTTCGTACCGGTCCTCACCAAAGCAAGCCACTTCACCGGTGCTCGACATCTCAACACCCAACTTTACATCGGCGCCTGCCAGACGTGAGAAAGAGAACTGGGAAACCTTAGCAACCAATAGAAACACACACACAAAACATATATGCATATAATTATTATAAATATTAAGGTACAATATAACTTATATATTAGAGAGGATGTGTGGTTATTTGATCACTTGATTGCTATAGAATTCAAGGGGAGCATTGGTTGAGGATTCAGGGGGCTTTTCACAAGGAAGGTCATGGGCATGTCAGGTTTGGGATAGGCTCCGCCCCCAGGGATGCAAATGGCACCATTGAAGGCCACATCACTTTATTTTTGGGTCAATTTGTTGAGGGCTGCACATGCACACCACTTCTCAGCAATGGCACACAAGTAATGCATCATGGCTGCATTACCAATAAATCAAGTTAGCTACATTAGTAATGGACAGATCGGTACTGTGTTAGGCCTCCAGCTAAGCTAGGGCAATGTCAAGAGCTATGTAATCTAACAATGCTAGCATTTCAAGTTTTGTCCCCCAGAGGATCAGGCCATTATAACTCATGTTTGTTGCCTGGTTTATTAGTTCCCTCTCTCCATCGCACCCTCTCTCTCCATCGCACCCTCTCTCCATCGCACCCTCTCTCTCCATCGCACCCTCTCTCTCCATCGCACCCTCTCTCTCCATCGCACCCTCTCTCTCCATCGCACCGTCTCTCTCCATCGCACCCTCTCTCTCCATCGCACCCTCTCTCTCCATCGCACCCTCTCTCTCCATCGCACCCTCTCTCTCCATCGCACCCTCTCTCTCCATCGCACCATTATTATGTAAAAAAATCCTATCAATGTCAGTGGCCTTATTAGCATACTCTTATTAGTATATTCTTGCTTCATGTCACTTTATATATATATATTAGTCTATATATATACAGTGGACCCTCAGTTATACGTAAGGCTTGGGACCAAGCCCCTTACGTATAAGTGAGGGTCATCTATGAATATGATTAAATAATTACGGTACAATGTATGTACATACAGTATATACATACAGTACATATGTATAAATGTTTATTGTTTAAATGACTGCAATGTTGTTTGCCTCAGATTGGACTGTCTCTTATGAGAAGCCAATCTATGCACCCTTTTTAAGTGAAGGAGGGTGGTTGATTCGGATTCTTCCTGATGCTCATACCACAGTAGACATTTATCCATCATTTCTGCTGCCTCTGCACTGGATGGAATGCCAAGGGATAAGGATGAATCACTCTCCTCATCCGAACTGTCGTCATGGAGTTCTAGTGTAGCCTGTAATGATTACATGTACATTCGTACAATTTGAATGTAAAGATGTGCCATTGCTGGACATAGTGTACATACAGTAATTATTGAGATAAGTTACCTGTTGCAAAATTTCATGATCCGACAGTTCCTGGTGGCTCATTTCATCTGCTCCATGTAGCCAGATTGATATGCTTTCTTTGGTAGTGTCCAGCTTCTGCAAGAGTGGTTGAAATTCAGCTGCTACAGAAGTCGGCTCGTCATCTTCTTCAACTGCTGCTACAGAAGTAAGCTCGTCATCTTGAGCTTCTGAAGTAGGCTCATATTATCTGCAGCATCATGATCATTGGGAGGTCTGAGTAACTTATTCCATGACTTGACCAAGGTAAGCGAGGGAATATCATCCCATGCCTCAGCACTCTTGTACACCACATCTTTCATTGTGATGCTTTTAATACTTTGCAGCATCGATTGTTCTTCTTCATTTAGAAGTTGCCGTAAAATAAGCTTCCTGTACCGCCTTTTTAATGATTCCAGTACTCCCTGATCCATGGGTTGGATGAGGGGGGTTGTATTTGGGGGAAGAAACATTGCCTTAATACAACCATTAGTGAGAATGTCAATGTCTGGATGCGATGGAGCATTATCCAACAGTAGCAGAGCTTTTTTTCTTTGGATGCCTCTCCCATCTTGGTAGCTCTGGACAGCAGGTACAAATTCTTCGTGAAACCATGTCTTGAAGAGGGAGGAGCTCATCCATGCACTCTTCTGTGCATAGTATTTAACAGGTAAGTCCTTCATATTCATATTCTTGAAACATCTAGGCTTGGCAGATTTTCCTAATGTAAAAACACAGACACTAAATACAAGCACTACACAGACCACATTCACATTACAGTCTTGCATACACCTATGAGGAGTAAGGGAAGTTTATGTGTGCCTGTGGCATTGCTACAAGCCATCAAGGTCACTCTATCCTTGGCACTCTTCATTCCTGGAGCATACTTCTCCGCAGCTGATGCCAAAGTTTTCCTTGGAAGGAGGCGAAAATACAACCCTGTTTCGTCGCAATTGTAAACATCATTGAGGGTTAGCTCTTCCTTCTCCAAGTATTCCTGAAGAATGGCACGAAATGGATCGAGAGCACTGGGATTGGCTGATAGCTTTTCTCCCTGCATAGACAGCTGTCGTATGCCATGGCGATTACAAAAACGCCATAGCCATCCTGAGCTGGCCTTGAAACATGCATCGTGGGTGTCTGGGTGCAAGTTTCTATGAAACTGGTTTGCCTTCTCACTTAGCAGTGGGCCAGACACAGGCATCCCTTCAATTCTCTTCTGCGTAAATCATAGGAACACTACACAGAAACAGCCATTGTAGTAAGGTACAGTAGCTAGCTAAATGTTTCGTTTTTACTTACCAGCCTTGTCAAGTTGTTCATCATTAGCAGTCCTTACAACCTTCCTTTCCTTACAACCTTCCTTTCTTAGCAATGGTGCTGCTTTCCATTGATAAGTAAAAATATCTAACTTTGTCCTCTCTCTTTCTTAGGTCACATATTGTTGAAACTCCAACCCCATATTCCCTGGCCAACTGTGAAGCACTGAAGTCCTTCTTGTCCAGAATCTCTATCTTTTTTTCAATAGACATGACAACTCTCTTCCGCTTGACTTTTTGTTCAGCCATTTGTTCAGCCATCAGTCTAGCTGTTGTGAAAATATTATCCGATGAGTTCAACGTGTTCAATAGACCCCGCCCATCGAGGGGGAAGAAGGGAGGGGGGAAAGGGAAAAAAGGGGGGGGGAAAGGAAAAAAAGGGAAAAAAGGGGGGATTTATTATTATTATTTTTTTTTGCCTTGCGGATAACTGGGGTGCGGATAAACGAGGGTCCACTGTATATATTAGTCTATATATATATATATATATATATATATATTAGTATATATATATATTAGTTGAACTTTGTACCTTCCTTCTACCTGCTTATTTTAATCCTACAGAGAACTGCATATCCACAGTCAATACTTCTATCTTATACCTCACAAAACTATTTTTTACCCTTAAAGGCCAGTTCGCAATATGACGTAGCCTAGTGTTTCGTTTCTTCTCCATCTAGCGTTTCGAAAGTCCTGTTCACAAATTAGCGTTTCATTCCATTTCGTTCCGTCACTGCAAGCCAAATTATGCCAATATAGGCTTTGACTCTCTACCTTGCCCCGCCCTCTACTACGGCTGGCTAGCTATGACTCGAAGTTCGGCAGTGAAGCAGGCTATTCTTTTGATTCTTTTGCTCGGGAGGAGGAGGAATAGGAGAAGGCAGAACAGAGTGTGGGTACGTCCAATCTTTAGAATGCGAAGACAGCAAGGCGAGTACCACAACCTCCTTCAGGAGATGCATTTGTCAGATCCAGAAAGCCATTTCAGGTATCTGCGGATGTCGAAAGAGAGATTTGACAGTCTGTTGGAAGAAGTGAGCCGTGAGCCAAGAAAAATAATCTACTTAGTGGTTTTACAAAACATTAAGTCCTTTTCTGATCCACTCGCGTTATGACAGCTTGGTCAGATCTTCCATCTCTCCTGGAGAGATTGGCACTGACCCTTCGTTTCCTTGCCACTGGGAATTCACAAACTTATTCCTGTTTACTGAAGTAAATACTTTATTTTATTTTCGCTGCTATAAGCAGGTGTCTCTATCCTTCAATAATCATCGGATGGGTAGATCTACAATACATATGTGCCATCATAAAGGACACGTGTGAGGTGCTGTGGAAGGTACTGATGCCACAGTATGTACGATCGCCATCTTCAGCAGTGGAGTGGAAAGGAGTTTCCCAGCAGTTTCATCAAACTGTGGAACTTTCCACATTGCATTGGTGAGTTCACAAAATATTTGTACTTTATATATAGAGATGTATTAAATTTTTGTAGGTGCCATTGATGGTAAGTATATCGTTTTGCAAGCCACTATCAATGCTGGGTCAACCTACTTCAATTACAGAAAGCTGACATCATGGGTGTTTGTTCTGTAGATATATTTTGGTGGACATAGGTGAAGTTGGTAGGCATAGCGACGGTGGTGTACTATCTATCGCACTCTGTATTCGGAAAAGCACTTGAGGAGCATTCCAGATTTGTCCCCACTTCCAGGTACGTAACAGGTATGATTACTGTCAAAATCTTTATTCTATTATAATCAATATTAGGTACATCGCAGTCGCCTCTTCCCCATGTTAAAGTGTGTGATGAGGCATTCCCATTGAGGACAAATATGCTATGCCCCTGCCCTGAACCTGCCTGCTATATATATCTAACATGTATTGTATGGATGCCATCCTATATTATTTAGTGTTATAAAACTTTTAGAAGATCGTGCAATATTCAGCTATCGTCTGAGCAGGGCCAGATGGGTTATAGAGAACTCTTTTGGAATCCTGGCTGCGAGATGGCGATTGTTTTGCAGGCCGATCATTGCCAGCCCCCAAAGGGCCGTCATTTTCACCCCAGGCCACCATTGCACTCCACAATTACTTAAGGACAACGGAATCTGATGTATATTGTCCACGTGGGTTTACTGGTAATGAAGATGGTAGTAGAAACAGGATTGATGGTGGGTGGAGAGGAGATGAAGAACCAAATACGGGAATGACATCAATTGGTCATGCTGGCAGCAACAGGTTTGCTATAATTTATCTATATAGTTGCATATGCGGTATGGTTATTGCTTTTTAGTAAGACATTCTCAGTCTGCTGCGGAGATCAGAGACAGCTTCAAAGAATACTTCTGTACTCCTGCTGGGGAAGTTGATTGGTGACCTGGATGGACAAGGAGATGGAGAATCTGTATAGTTGGATCTGGGATCAAGGCGGCCTCCAAACATTAATTCAACATTATGACACAAAGGTTGTGTCCAAAATGACGATCCAGTACAGCTATGTTCGCAGAACTCAACTAATTATTTATATCATTCACTGAACAAAATGCGATGTAATATGTGACGGGATCTGAGAAATCAGCCCACTTGGAGCATTATTGAATTGTGCTATAGCTAAAACCATACAATTGTGAATAACGTGACCTTTTTTTATTACCTTGCCAGTATAATTTGTCTTTCCTCTATCTCTGTGTCAAATTTGACTGCTTGAAACGGCTGCTTTCATGCCAAGTGTGGCCTCTAAAAACTTCTACTTCTCTTTTGAGATATAACGCGGAAGTGTGGGAATTTCCCGCCTAGATTCCTGGGTTCGAAGTGCATTACCACAGTAACAAAATTGATTGTTTTTCCTATGGATGCCAAAGCAAGTGCTGAGGATACCGCTAGAGCTGTGAATGCTTTGCTTCACCTCTGTGGTGAGGACCAGCAACCCTTACTTGATGTCATTGAGGATTATTTCACCATGGGAGACTGTGCAGAGAACTGGAGTGATGAGGTTGAAAATGGTATGTACTAGCACAGCATTTATAAACGTAGTATAACAGTCATAGAGTAACAGAAATAGAGATACATGTAATAAAATAAAATATTGGAAAAGGAAGGGGGCTTAATTTTCACAACAACCATGATAGGGAAGTGGGAGACTATAATTATAATGAAATGCATTAATGAATATTACAGGGAGTGACGATGAAGAACCTGCATGCAATATTGGTTTGATGGAACCTCCAGGATCTGAGATAGAAAGTGATGAGGAGGAGGGTAAGAACGACGAAGAGGAAGAGATTGGCAGAGATGAACAAGTCCTTGAAGTACTGACTCGGGTGCAATTTTTAGCAGATGTAGAGATCGAGCCAACAGTATCTGACACAATGGAGAAGGAACTTGTTACTAACTTCATGGATGTTGGATGTGCTTGTGAGAGCTGGCATGGAAGAAACTGTTCTCTGCAATTTTCTGTACAACACACCTGTGACATTCATTTGCAGTGTGCTTCTCTCTCCCGCAACGAGCTGGATATGGCCCTGCTTGGACAACTAATGGCAAATTCAAACTTTAGTGAGAATGTGTCCACAGATTGTCGTCACTCCCTGACAAGTAGGAGGAAAAAACTACACAAAATATCATCACCATGGTCGACAAGTATGTCCCAATATGTTTCGCTTTTTGCATACTATTGGTGAACACGCTTGAAGAACCTGGTCAAGGCCTTCAAGGTAAACCGACTCTCACCTCGCATACATGGAAACATCAAACGACTCCCGAAACATGCACTTTTGCTTTCTTCTGTGGAATACGTTGTCCGTTTTCTGCTAAACCGTACTGACCAGAATGCTCTTCTTCTACCTGGCCGAATACCAGGCTATATATAGCAGATCAGATATAAAACTTTTGCCATCTAGCATATCAAAGCGAGGAATTTGGAGGTTGTATCATGAATCTGCTGAGTCTGCACAATGTGTTCACGCTGCTGCATACTCCACTTTCTGTAGGCTATGGCGGTCACTCCGTCCAGCAGTGATAATAATGAAGCCTATGTCTGATTTGTGTTGGACTTGTCAGCAAAATAGTACAGCGATCCTTCGAGCTGCCAACTGTTCGAATGTTGAAAAATCTGTGTCACTCCGTCCAGCAGTGATAATAATGAAGCCTATGTCTGATTTGTGTTGGACTTGTCAGCAAAATAGTACAGCGATCCTTCGAGCTGCCAACTGTTCGAATGTTGAAAAATCTGCTACCATACGAGAAGCTGAAGAGCATCTCAGGGTTGTCCAGCTCGAGAGGTCGTTCTACAAAATTGTGTGTGATAACTGTAGGCGACAAGTGATTAGTTTTTCTGGGCATGTGGCACATTTACACCCCCACCACCTCACTCTAAAGTTCCTTCCAACTCGAACAATCTTGCTGTACACTACTCATTCGATTATGCACAGCAAGTTCACTACCCATCTGATCCTCTGCAGCCCGGCCCAATCTTTTTTTTGACTCCAAGAAAGTGCAGCATATTTGGAGTTAACTGCAAAGCTCTCCCTCGACACATCAATTTCCTTACGGATGAGGCTGGGGACTGTGGAAAAGGAGCGAATGCAGTGGTGAGCCAGCTCCATTATTTTTTCGAACACCATGGTCTTGGCGAATATGAAGTTTTTCTCCATTGTGATAACTGCACTGGTCAAAACAAAAACAGCTGTGTGATGCAGTATTTCATGTGGCGATGTTTGACTGGAATGCACTCAAAGGTAACTCTGTCATTCCTCGTAGTTAAGTTTGCGCCAGATTGGTGTTTTGGCCTCCTAAAGCGACACTACAGAAGGACTAAGATTGGCAGCTTGAAAGATATCGCACAAGTTGTTAATGACTCGGCTGTGTGTAATGTTGCTCAACTTGTTTCGTCCGAGGATGAGACAGTTATTGTGCCGACGTTTGATTGGACTGACTTTTTTGCCCCTTACATGAAAAAGGTTCCTGGAATAAAAAAGTTCCATCATTTTAATTTTGATTCCTCGAATCCAGGGGTAGTAGCTATGAAGGAACATTCTGATAGCAATTCTACAAACCTTCAGATTTTGAAGAATCAGTTGTCAACCGGCTTTGATGTGCTTCCTTCCATAGTTGTTCCTAAATCGTTGTCCAATAAGTGGCGATGGTATCTGTACAATCAGATCAGACCATTTTGTTCATACCAAGACAAGGACATCATTTGCCCTCTGCCTGACGAACCAAGGCCCACCAGTAGAGCTGGTACTCCTACACCACTCTCTCCAACTCTAGACACCAACGATATATGTCCCAACACTGGCGAAGAAGAGGCATATCTGCTGCATCTGCAAACAAGCAGGACATAACAGCAGATCATGCAAAAAGAACAATTAAACTTGCTTGTGCTTCATAACCATTTTTATTCTCTTTTTAACTTTTATACACTGTTTGCTGTTTATTTCAGTACCATCAAACTTTATACACTTACTAGATATAATAGCAAGTCTAGCTAGCTAGGTAAATAAAGGTAAATAAAACTAGAAGCAAATGAGCTATAAACAAACACAAACTTCCATGCTTACGAGTTTGACGCACCCTGGGCTTTAGAATCTTTGTTCTCTTTCGTCAACCTGGGCTTTAGAATCTTCGTTGCTTACGAGTTTTGATGCACCCTGGGCTTTAGAATCTTCGTTCTCTTTCGTCAACCTGGGCCTACTAGCTTCGTAACTTCCTAATTCTTGCTCAAACAAGCAGAATAACTGTTCTCTTTCTATAGCGAAGTTGGATATACGCCCTTTTTTAGTCGCACGCGCAACTATCTAACCGCACAGAGTATACGGAATAGACCTGGTGGAGTAAACTGTCATTAAAAACTACGTTTTTCTACGCTTGGGCATTTCTTCCTGGATGTGTTTAAACAGTCATATCCTGGCAACGTTAGTGCCTAGAGCTATGATTCTGTTGAAGGTAATTGAATGCACTTTCATCTAGTATAATAATCTAAAATTTGAAGATCCGCTCCAAGTGGGCTGTTTTCTTAGATCCCGTCACATATAATGCACTAGTTCAATAGTTTTAATAATCCAGGCTAGAATCATGGGAGGGGTAGTGGGGTGAAAGGTGTCTGAAGACGGATCATGTGAGTGAGACGATGTGGATGAAGAAGTCATTTGGGAATTCAAATCGAAACAGAAGTCTATCGATTTCTATCTTGGCAATGGCCTTCAGCCTGGGGTGACATCTGCGTAGGCAGGCAGCAACATGGTTCCCATATGCAGTGTCACCATCATCCGACTGCCCTTCCAAGTCTGTCAACTTGGAGAGCAATGCCTTGTCCACCTCATCGAGGTCAGCTTGTCTCCTCCTCTTGCGAGGAGGTTCTGAAGGAGAAGGTGCCACTGGCGTGCTGGCCGCAGTCATTGAACAGGAAAAGAAAGACGAACTTTAGCAAATAGCAGGCTCTTAACAAACCTGTTATCAATGTTAGAGCTCATCACTTCCTCTGCATCAATGTCACTAAGATTATCTGGAAGCTCTTGCCTGTACAATACAAAGATTCCAATTATACAGTGCAATGTGTATTCATAAACGATTCTCGAACATAGGTGTCTTCAGGAGCCGGAACAAAATTTGTGACGGTGCTATACATAATGACAAATACATGAATACAATATTCAACCTCACTACATACTTCTTGTGCTCACTACTACATACTTCTTATGCTTCACTGTATCCATTAGGAATGAAAGAGCATCAAACAGTGGTCAACTGGACACACAACAGGCCTAGCATCTCCAGACTTCTTCTTCTTGGTCTTTTTTAGTTCCCTTACAAATTTGTCCCTCAAAATCCTCCACCTCTTGAACTGTGCAGTCTTCTCCAACCTAAACAATATTATGACAATATTGTGACAACTAAGATAATTTAATCCAGTAGCTACGTAGTTTACCTTGCTAGCAACCTCTTTCCCGCATTCTCTTTCGCTCGTAAATCCTTGAGCTTGATCCAACTTTCCCAAGGCATAAAAAGCCCTCCACTAACTTTTCATTGTCCATTTACGACTGACAAATTGGCATTAATTAGAACTACAATATGACACGTGAAAATATGAAGCAATCTGATTGGTCAAGCTAGCGTCAACTGACGCTAGAATAGAACTCTAGTATAATCTAGCGGTTCTCTCCATTTCTTCTTTTCTTCAAAACGGAGCATGTTCACAAATTGACGCTAGGTAACGGAACGGAACGAAACGCTGGGCTAGCGTCATATTGTGACCAGCCTTTACACTCACAAAACTCTAATACCTCACCAAACTCTTAGCTCTTACATTCACAAAACTCCCTTTATCTAGAACACCTCACCAAACTCTTTTAAGGGGGTGGTTTTCCCCATTTTTCCCCTTCCTTCTCATTTTTTTAAAAATCGTTTATAAATGTTGTTGTAAGCATCTACTAGCCATTTCCAAAGTTTTAGAGGCGTTGGAGTGTCCTTTTCAAAGTTATGGCGCTTTTTGTCCATGCAATTTCATGATTCAAAATTGGAATGGACGCGCATAGAGAAGGCTTACGGGAAAGGTAAGTTTTTCGGCGTCATAAAATGGCTACCGCTTATACCTGGAAGCTCATCTGCCACAGATACCCAAATTTCTTGCCGAGTCATTTCCTGCCCTTCGCGCAGAGGCCCTGAATATATAACTCTGGTTCGCACGCAGCATTTCCAGTCGCCTCATGTTCAGTTTTTGGTGAAAGTGTTTGGATGTCTTCGTGTCATTTCCAATCAGATTCTACAAATCATGAAAAATCCTTTTTGAGCGAATCAGACCTTAAAAAAAAAAGCATTGCCAAGTTATGGTCATTAGAACAGATGACCTTTTGGTTTTAATGAGTTCAACCCATTCGGTCAATTGCAACTGACCAACAGTCTAGCACAAGCCAAATTGGTTTCGCTCAAATTATAGCTAAGTGTTTCAGGAAGCCACAAAACAAATTTGAGCGCAAGATCTTCTAGTGGTGTTGAGTTAGGTCTGCCAAACGCTTGAGTGGTAGGGATCTTGGTCTGTCACTTGTATCTTCTAATACAATGTGTCTATATAGACATTTCAGATACTATTGGAAAGAAGACAGAATAAGCAACACTTTGATAACAAAATTATCTGCATAGTGGAAAGAGAAAAAAAGCTATGGCAATTACAAAGAGGACAAACGTTTTTTTTGGTAAACAGGGAAACTAACTAACACCTCACAAAACTTTTTAACTCTTCAACAACTCACAAAACTTCTTTTACCTCCATCACCTTACCAAACTTGCTTTAACTCCAACACCTCACGACACTTACTTTAACTCCAACACCTCACGACACTTACTTTAACTCCAACACCTCACGATACTTACTTTAACTCCAACACCTCACGACACTTATTTTAACTCCAACACCTCACGATACTTACTTTAACTCCAACACCTCACGACACTTACTTTAACTCCAACACCTCATGATACTTACTTTAACTCCAACACTCACGACACTTACTTTAACTCCAACACCTCACGACACTTACTTTAACTCCAACACCTCACGACACTTACTTTAACTCCACTTACTTTACTCCAACACCTCACGACACTTACTTTAACTCCAACACCTCACGACACTTACTTTAACTCCAACACCTCACGACACTTACCTTAACCCCAACACGTCCAAGTGCTTGAAAGTTGAAGCTAATTCGATCCACTTTATTGCCCAAGATAACATTAGTGGCTATGGCAATGAAGTCTGTGTCAAGTGTCTTGGAGACAAAAGGGAAAGATCGGGACACTCGCAGGTTACACTCAATCACTTTGAGCTGGTTGTCCTTGGCAATGAGTTGCATGTTGAACGGTCCTGGGGAATGAAATGTCATGTACAAGTCAGATACTCCACAACAGCAACCAAACAATCCTAGTATAGACAACAAAACAACAATCCTAGTACAGACAACAAAACAACAATCCTAGTACAGACAACAACAAAACAACAATCCTAGTACAGACAACAAAACAATCCTAGTATAGACAACAAAACAGCAATCCTAGTATAAACAACAAAACAACAATCCTAGTACAGACAACAAAACAACAATCCTAGTACAGACAACAACAAAATAACAATCCTAGTACAGACAACAAAACAATCCTAGTATAGACAACAAAACAACAATCCTAGTACAGACAACAAAACAACAATCCTAGTACAGACAACAAAACAGATACACACCGGAGACAGTTAAGGCGCTGGCTATAGAGTATGCAATGTCTTCGATGTTGTGAATGGTTTGCGGGTTGAGATCCTGTGGGGGCAGCACCATGGTGGCATCCCCCGAGTGAGTCCCAGCATTCTCCACGTGCTCGCTGATGGCCATCACGACCACCTGACCCTCGTAGGCCACGCAGTCCACGTCAATCTCCTGCGATGAAATCATGGGAAATACAGTTGTCTTTAAGAGCAAGGATACGATGGACGTGCTCTGTACTATACAACCATAGCAGTGTCACATGTATAGCCATGTCACATGACCAGCCATGGCTGTGTCACATGACTGGCAGAGAGAAAGGATGTAAAAGTAAAAACTTTTCCAGCTGAACCAATGTTGCTTCTGCCTGCCAGTTAGGCCCTTCTAAGAAGGTTGCTATTCAGGTAGTGATATTCTAATTCATGAAAATGAGGCTATTAACAGAGGGATGCATTTAGAGGGCGGGCATTGGCCCCCCCTTTCTGATACTTCGCCCTCTTGAGATCTTGGCATATTGTATTATATGTTAATAAATATGTGCCCCCCCCCGTTTACAAAATACTACTTTGGCCCCCCCTTCAACTCAATCCTAAATGCAGCCCTGATTAAACATGTGACCATCATGTGACTTAGTCCACGAAAATATGGCATCATTTGGCACGTGACTATCATGTGACCATATAATCCATGAAACTAAGGCAGCATCATTAGGCATGTGACTATCATGTGACACTACTACAGTCATGAGAATATGGCATCATTAGGCACGTGACCATCATGTAACTTTATGGCCCATGGTACGATACCTTGTAACTTATGAACCTACTGCACTGTTAAATGTAACTTAGTGCACACCTTCAATCCCTAGTTGACGTTACCTTGGCATCCTGAATAAACTTGGATATGACAACGGGGTGATCCCTGGACACAGCGACTGCGTCTCCCATGTACCCCTCCAACTCCCCGTCACAATAGGCCACATTCATAGCAGCACCTGATACGAAGTCACATGCCACATGATGGAAGTGACAGGACAGGTGAGCTACACATGTGCATACAGCAGGGCAGGGCAGGAGAGCTACACATGTGCATACAGGGCAGGGCAGGGCAGGTGAGCTACACATGTGCATATAGGGCAGGGCAGGAGAGCTACACATGTGCATACAGCAGGGCAGGGGAGCTACACATGTGCATACAGCAGGGCAGGGCAGGAGAGTTACACATGTGCATACAGCAGGGCAGGGCAGGGGAGCTACACATGTGCATACAGCAGGGCAGGGCAGGGGAGCTACACATGTGCATACAGCAGGGAATGGCTGACTTATAGCCATCAATTAAACAAGACAAGAGTAATTCCTACCTATTGTTCTGGAACAAAGTGAGCACAAGCTGATGAACTAACAGGTTTTGACTGCACCACTAGCAAGGAAGGTATTTCACATGCTGAAAGCAATTCTATAAGAACTTCAACGATCTCTGCTCAACCTCGACCTTAGAATAGTCTAATGTGGCCAGACACGTGACCAATCACTAGGTAGCTCATTAACTATTTCCTCAAGTTCTATTTTTTGTAAAATTATCACCTGTCAAAAATTACCCTGGGATCTATGCTGAGTTGTGTAGCATACAAAAATTAAAAAAGTAGGTTGATACACGTTTAATAGGAGTGGTCAGCTCAATGGTGGGCCACAATGTAGAATTCTGAACAACACGTTTCAAAAACACACACAACAAAACACCACACACACAAGCAGTCAAAGAAAGAAAACAAGCCAAAGTGTACACATGTTGACTATAATCAATTTGACGATCCTTTACCTCTTAGAATCATACACACCAGTATTATACTGCTTTCTGCATAATGATTGTTGTACACAGCATTAAATGGTAAAGGGTCACCACATTGGTTGTAGTCCACATGGGTACATGTAGTTTGTTTTTCAATGTACTCCTGCAACTGTTTCTGACAGGCCGACCTATCAAAACGATCATGCGACTCCCACTTGCTCTTCTAAGATACATTGGCACGTGCTACATCACATGATAAACTAACAGTGCTCCTCACATGATAAACTACTAACTCTAACACATGCTGCTACCTCACATGATAAACGACTAGCATGTGCAACCTCACAGACATACTGTACAAGGAGCTAGGTCAACATGGACACACTGCACAAGGAGCAGGTCAACATGGACACACTGTACAAGGAGCAGGTCAACATGGACACACTGTACAAGGAGCAGGTCAACATGGACACACTGTACAAGGAGCAGGTCAACATGGACACACTGCACAAGGAGCAGGTCAACATGGACACACTGTACAAGGAGCAATGGACACACTGTACAAGGAGCAGGTCAACATGGACACACTGCACAAGGAGAGGTCAACATGGACACACTGCACAAGGAGCAGGTCAACATGGACACACTGTACAAGGAGCAGGTCAACATGGACACACTGTACAAGGAGCAGGTCAACATGGACACACTACACAAGGAGCAGGTCAACATGGACACACTGTACAAGGAGCAGGTCAACATGGACACACTGCACAAGGAGCTAGGTCAACATGGCCACACTACACAAGGAGCAGGTCAACATGGACACACTGCACAAGGAGCAGGTCAACATGGACACACTGTACAAGGAGCAGGTCAACATGGACACACTGTACAAGGAGCAGGTCAACATGGACACACTACACAAGGAGCAGGTCAACATGGACACACTGTACAAGGAGCAGGTCAACATGGACACACTGCACAAGGAGCTAGGTCAACATGGCCACACTACACAAGGACCAGGTCAACATGGACACACTGTACAAGGAGCAGGTCAACATGGACACACTACACAAATGCTAGAGAAACTAAACATGTTGAGCAACAAGAAGAAAGGGAGAAGCAACATGCTCACGGCTGCACCGACAGGGATAGTGCAACCTGCACACACCACATTAACCGACCGTTCCAGCAATGAACTCACCAGACAAAACATAGGAAGGCCGCACCAAGCAAGGATATCCCACGTCGGAACAGAACTTCTTAGCAGTATCAAGATCCTTAAGTTCCTTCCACCGCGGCTGCTTGACACCAATGTTATCCAACATGCGCGAGAACTTGAAGCGGTTCTCAGCGTTGTCGATCATCTCTGCGCTGGTTCCCAAGATGCGCACCTGGGGAAGTTGAGAAACAGAGTCAGCCACCGCACAGCGAAGCACTGCTAGCAAGCATTGCCTGTTGTCTGTGCAGAGGCATAGCTATGTTGTTGGGCAGCTGCCCTCCCATTGACAGAATAAGTCCTTCAGGATTCTCCAACTCGTAGATCTCCATCACTGTCTCAAAGTTCAACTCGTCAAAGTATAGCCTGTCACACTCATCATAGTCTAAACAACAACAACAACAACAACAACACTCATCATAGTCTAAACAACAACAACACTCATCATAGTCTAAACAACAACAACACTCATCATAAGTCTAAACAACAACAACACTCATCATAGTCTAAACAACAACAACACTCATCATAGTCTAAACAACAACAACACTCATCATAAGTCTAAACAACAACAACACTCATCATAGTCTAAACAACAACAACACTCATCATAGTCTAAACAACAACAACACTCATCATAAGTCTAAACAACAACAACACTCATCATAGTCTAAACAACAACAACACTCATCATAGTCTAAACAACAACAACACTCATCATAAGTCTAAACAACAACAACACTCATCATAGTCTAAACAACAACAACACTCATCATAAGTCTAAACAACAACAACACTCATCATAGTCTAAACAACAACAACACTCATCATAGTCTAAACAACAACAACACTCATCATAAGTCTAAACAACAACAACACTCATCATAGTCTAAACAACAACAACACTCATCATAGTCTAAACAACAACAACACTCATCATAGTCTAAACAACAACAACAACAACAAATCACAACAGGGAAATGTGATAACACAAAAGAATATGCAAACCACAAAGAAGATGGTTGAGCGAATGCCCCTTCTCACTGCACCTGTTGAAACAGTTTCTGGATTGCAGTTCACAACGATGGTCGCCTTGCCGAGCTTTCGTAGCTCTCGTATGCAGCCCACAGAACACCAGTCAAACTCCACAGAGCTGCCTATCCTACAGTAGTGGAGCAATACAAGGCTGAACTAAACACAAGGAGCACAGAATGCTCTCCTCCCCCATGGCTGCCAGTCTCTCCTGACATGTCCACTTTGTCTCAACATTTCTCAGAGCTTACCCATCCATTCTCTAGACATTTCCTTCCCCACTCTCTCTTAGGTTGTTTTTGTATGCTACATATCTAGAGGTGCTGTTCCACTTTGCACACTTCTCTCTCCTCCTCTACCAATCAGCTTCCACTTAATACACATGCCTGCCTGTACACATGCCTGCCTGTACACATGCCTGCCTGTACACATGCCTGCCTGTACACATGCCTGCCTGTACACATGCCTGCCTGTACACATGCCTACCTGTACACATACCTACCTGTACACACCAGAACCCAGGACCATGACAGCACCCCCAGGAAAGTCCAGGTCATGAGAGGTGCCATTGTAGGTGAGATATAGGTAATTGGTGAAGGCCGGGTATTCTGCAGCCACTGTGTCTATCTGCTTGATGAACGGATTAATGTTCAGAGATTTACGAATGTCCCTTATGGCCAGCTCCAGGGAGTTCACATAGAAAGCTATCTGCTTGTCTGAAAAGCCCAAACGCTTTGCCTTCAGCATGACATCGCTGGGAAAGTTCTAAAAATAGAACAAAAAGGAATACTTTTTATCAAGTTACACTCTCTTAAATTAACTGGCCCATGCACACCTCAGACATAACTCAAAAAAATTCAAGAATAAAATAAGCGCCACACTAGATCTTGATTCCTTATCTGCAAATTCCCAAGAGTTGGCCGAGTCATTGCAAAATAGAACTCTATCTAGACCTCCATTTTAGCTGGTGGCAATTGCCCATTGTACCGGCTCGCCAGGGCCTCTACTGCTGCTCCTGGAAGCTGTTTTTGCCAAGTACATCAGCACAGGCACCTGTACCTACCAGGAACCACTCCTCTGACTCTCTTTGCCCATGAGAAAGCAATCCAGGATAGATTGCGTTGCTTTAAGTCTTGCTGTACACACAATGCGACATAGTTTCTGCCTGCTTACCTCAGTGGGGCCAATTCTGCTAGAAAACTACCTACAGCTTCATTGCAATGAGATGACTTCAGGAGGGAAGGGTAAAAAAGGTCAATATAAAAAAAAGGTCAATATAAATTAACCCAAAATAGTCTAAGGATTAAAATAATCTCGTCAGTGAAAGGGTTAAATAAACACGGAAGTCAAAGGGTTAAATAACCATGGAAGTCAAAGGGTTAAAATAAGTTTTTGGGGGCTATCAAGGGTTTAAAGCACTTTTCATTATTATTAAATACACACCCACCTTGTAATCGACCGTCTCCAAAGTTTTAACCATTTCCACAATGTTCTTCATCTTATAAAGAAACCAAGGATCAATTCTGGTGAAGTTGGCCAGGTCAGCCACGGAATACTCCTCGGACTTGTAAAGAGCCGCAGCTACAGCATAGATGCGCTTGTCTGTGGGGTTGGTCAGCTCCTGCCATATCAAACAGAACACACACACACACACTCATCCCGTCACCGGCACAGTGGCGTCCACGCATCAATAAGGCACAAAGAGCTCACCTCTTCCGTGACTTCGATCATGGCGGGATCCAGACCATTCGAGTTCTCGTTGACCATGCGTAGCGCCTTCTGGAGAGCTTCTTCAAAACTACGCCCTATGGCCATGGCTTCACCCACACTCTTCATGGAGCTTCCTATCTTCGTGCTAACCTATACAAGAATGATATGAAAAAAGTTAGCGATTGACCACTGATTGTGTGTGTATGTGTGTGTGTGTGTATGTAGGTGTGTGTGTGTAGGTAAGTGTGTGTGTAGGTGTGTGTGTGTGTGCATGTGTGTGTGTAGGTGTGCGTGTGTAGGTGTTTAAGTGTGTGTGGGTGTAGGTGTTTAAGTGTGTGTGGGTGTAGGTGTGTGTGTGTGTGTAGGTGTGCGTGTGTAGGTGTTTAAGTGTGTGTGTGTAGGTGTGTGTGTGTAGGTGTGTGCATGTGTTGTTTATTTCCCCCATGAATAAACGAACTATTCAGAATGCAAATACAAGAAGCTGCAGTTTGGCAAGCAAACAAAAGCTTCGCGTCTAAAACAAAACTGACAGCAAAGGAGGCCTCCATGATGGTCTCCTTTCTCAAGTGCAGTGGGACTCCGAGTGATTCCTGGTAAGCATGGATGTGTGTGCAGCTATCCTCCGCACTGGTAAGCATGGATGCATGTGCAGCTATCCTCCACACTGGTAAGCATGGATGTGTGTGCAGCTATCCTCCACACTGGTAAGCATGGATGTGTGTGCAGCTATCCTCTACACTGGTAAGCATGGATGCGGGTGCAGCTATCCTCCACACTGGTAAGCTATCCTCCACACTGGTAGGCATGGATGCATGTGCAGCTATCCTCCGCACTGGTAAGCATGGATGTGTGTGCAGCTATCCTCCGCACTGGTAAGCATGGATGTGTGTGCAGCTATCCTCCACACTGGTAAGCTATCCTCCACACTGGTAGGCATGGATGCATGTGCAGCTATCCTCCGCACTGGTAAGCATGGATGAGTGTGCAGCTATCCTCCACACTGGTAAGCATGGATGCGTGTGCAGCTATCCTCTGCACTGGTAAGCTATCCTCCGCACTGGTAGGCATGGATGTGTGTGCAGCTATCCTCCACACTGGTAGGCATGGATGCGTGTGCAGCTATCCTCCACACTAGTAAGCTATCCTCCACACTGGTAAGCATGGATGTGTGCTATCCTCCACACTGGTAAGCATGGATGCGTGTGCAGCTATCCTCTGCACTGGTAAGCATGGATGCGCGTTCAGCTATCCTCCGCAGAAAGTCTTCCAGAAACGACGGCAAAGACCATTCAGATGGGAAGTTGCAACCATCAGCTATTCTAATTTATTGCCACTATGTTTGGTCATCTTGTCAAACCAGAAGTGAAGTTTTATGACTTTAATATTTCAACAGCAGCCTACTGGGCACGTGCAAGTCAACAGCAGCCTACTGGGCACGTGCAAGTAAACAGCAGCCTACTGGGCACGTGCAAGTAAACAGCAGCCTACTGGGCACGTGCAAGTAAACAGCAGTCTACTGGGCACGTGCAAGTAAACAGCACTACTGGGCACGTGCAAGTAAACAGCAGCCTACTGGGCACGTGCAAGTAAACAGCAGTCTACTGGGCACGTGCAAGTCAACAGCAGCCTACTGGGCACGTGCAAGTCAACAGCAGCCTACTGGGCACGTGCAAGTAAACAGCAGCCTACTGGGCACGTGCAAGTAAACAGCAGCCTACTGGGCACGTGCAAGTAAACAGCAGCCTACTGGGCACGTGCAAGTAAACAGCAGCCTACTGGGCACGTACAGGTCAACAGCAGCCTACTGGGCATGTGCAGGTCAACAGCAGCCTACTGGGCATGTTCAGGTCAACAGCAGCCTACTGGGCACGTGCAAGTAAACAGCAGCCTACTGGGCACGTGCAAGTAAACAGCAGCCTACTGGGCATGTACAGGTCAACAGCAGCCTACTGGGCATGTGCAGGTCAACAGCAGCCTACTGGGCATGTGCAGGTCAACAGCAGCCTACTGGGCATATGCAGGTCAACAGCAGCCTACTGGGCATGTGCAGGTCAACAGCAGCCTACTGAGCATGTGCAGGTCAACAGCAGCCTACTGGGCATGTGCAGGTCAACAGCAGCCTACTGAGCATGTGCAGGTCAACAGCAGCCTACTGGGCATGTGCAGGTTGGTGATGATAGTGTACAATTCATAGTGAATGACATCCGAGTCTGTACCTGTAGGTGCTTATGGAGGTCAAAGGTTCAGTTCTCCCTCTATCTCTAACAGCTTAGAAACAGTTATTGTTTTTGAAGAACATGCTTGTCTTTCTTCAGGGAGATACAACATCGCAAATGACAGCCACTCTGTGTGCTCTCCAAAGATATTTGCATAGTGGTGTTGAGCAACTATGGCTACTGGCAATAGCACTCAGGTAATTAATAACCCTAACCATAGCAACACTATTAGAGTACCCATGGATACAGCTTGTGCCTGGTTCACAATTTGACGTATAGCCACTGCATCGTCCCATTTATCGTACAGTCGTATGTTAACCAGCACTGGTATTGTGATGGACCATACGATGGAATAGGATCTAATCCAGCATCGACCGTTGGGACCAATCAAAACACTACAATTTAGCATATGTCAGCTACTTAGATGAGTACACATTTTGGCACTTGTGGAGGAGAACAAGCTCACTGGAGCCATGATGACCTCTTGGAGCAGGTATCCGACAAAGCAAAGGTCATGGCCTGGAAACAGGGGGTAAGTAAAGTGTTACATATCCAGATGGTAGTTTCCTAGTGGGCTAGTGACCTTGCAGCCAGATCTGACTCAAGCACTTGGGTAGCTGGTAATTAGTGGTGCCACTGGTTCAGTAGTGCTAAGCTTGCTAACTGGTGTAGTATATATTAGCGATGTCACAGATATACCTGCTAAACGGAATAACTTCTCATCCACAAAGGTCATGGGGTCTAGCTAGATCTGTAGTCGCTGCCGCCCATTGACGGTGAAGTGGGGTTCAAAGTTTACTTTGGTATCTTACACATTATATTGTGAAACGCGTATGATACGATAGCCGAGCATTAATTGAGAACTAGGCTTTATGAACGACTACCTTCTATCCCATATTATAATCCCTTCACTCCTGGCATGTGAGGCGAACACACAGCCTGGACTCATCTCTTGAGAAAAGGGAAGGAAATAAATAAGGGAAAAAAAAGGGGGGGGGGGGGGAAAGATGACAGCAAATAAGAGGTTTCAGGTGATAAAAAAACTACGTTCAAGGACAAAACAAAACATTTATATGTCGTCAATGCACTTCTATGGGGGGGAAGCCATGTTATTCATGCTTCTTCTCGGCCAATCTCAACCATAACGAAATGGCAGCGTAAAAAGTATCAAGTATCTAACTCAAGAATGGTTGACAATAAATAGTCAAAACTTGAAACAGAGAAGATCGGCTCGGAATATATCGTCCGCCCAGCATTCTCTGGCTTGTTGTGAAGTGCACATGACACTAGTGTTTGACCCCACCCACCCCCCCGAACGTCAATGATCAAGAATCAATGATGGACATTTTGTGAAGGTTGCTCTAGACAGCACGTCATGAAAACCATGAGTCTACACAGACTCCTTACTATTAGCAGAGGACTCCTAGCTACATGCCAACGCCTGAGCCTCACTGCTGCAACAGACAGACTCTTTCCAGGGGCTTAATAATCGCCACACTAGTGACAGAAGAAATATTTCGCGCAGGGAAATATTCGTGTTAAAAATGTGTGTACCATGGTGGGACCTGGTTAGCAGACTCAGGAGTACTCACCATATGGAAGGTGGACTTGAAAGCAGTAAGGATTACAACCATTGATGGAAAGTATCGCACTGCAAGGTACTATAAGGCCAATACCATATTCAAATTGCTTGTGCAGATATACTGTCCCACCAACTATTGATACTACTAATCTGGTAAAGGGTGAAGGGTGAAGCTATAACTTCATGTCGTACACACGACAAAAACAACATTGAGCAAGTCACACACACACACCAAGGAGACGCACCTTGGAGAACTTGGACATGTCCCACCGCGGTATCTTCACCACAACATAGTCGAGGCTGGGCTCAAAGCATGCGGTGGTGGCCTGGGTGACCGAGTTCTTCAACTTCGGCAGAGGGATTCCCAGAGCTAGTTTGGCGGCCACATAGGCAAGAGGGTAGCCAGTGGCTTTAGAAGCCAGCGCTGAGCTCCGAGACAGACGGGCGTTGACCTCAATGATGAAGTACTACACACAAGCACAATTTAGCAATGGCGACCATCATGAACAGAGATGCAGTACAGAATAATGACAGTGAAATATACAGCACAT
Source organism: Cladorhizidae sp. MBARI D1340-BT2 (assembly GCA_028752905.1). Taxonomy (NCBI): domain Eukaryota; kingdom Metazoa; phylum Porifera; class Demospongiae; order Poecilosclerida; family Cladorhizidae; species Cladorhizidae sp. MBARI D1340-BT2. The sequence goes on along the minus strand of JAQNBH010000005.1, from coordinate 26,143,483 downwards.
ACACTCTACAACTCGGCACAAATTCCTCTCGTTATTTTAGCATTCCTAGCTAACGGGAAAAACGACCGTCTTGTTCAGGATGACAAGACAGTACTCTACCGCAAGAGAGATAGCTAGCTTCAGGCACTAAAATTGTCTGCATTGGAGGTGCAGGAAAGAACTATTGGGATATTATGAAGACTCCATATGAGTATGACCACCCTGTACCCAGTGCATGTCAATCTAGTTGGTCGCCTTCTCAAACACCAGCTCACACCTAGCATAGCTGTCAGCTCCTGACAAACTCAATCAGACATGCTGTGCATAGCAAGAGAGCAATACAATGCTGTGTGTCATTAGGGAATTATCTTGTCCTGGTCTTGGAACTCTCATTCCACATTCCACATTTTATACACCAGGCAAGTCTTAATAATAACAACAATAATAATAATAGTAATAGTAATAGTAATAATAGTAATAGTAATAATAGTAATAGTAATAATAGTAATAATAGTAATAGTAATAATAGCAATAATAGCAATAGTAGCAATTGTAGCAAAAAAATAATAATAGTAATAATAGTAATAGTAATAATAATAATAATAGCAATAATAGCAATAGTAGCAATAGTAGCAAAAAATAATAATAGTAATAATAGTAATAGTAATAATAATAATAATAATAATAATAATAATAATAATAATAATAATAATAATAATAATAATAATAATAATAGTAATAATAATAGTAATAATAGTAATAATAATAGTAATAATAATAGTAATAATAATAATAATAATAGTAATAATAATAGTAATAATAATAGTAATAATAATAATAATAATAGTAATAATAATAGTAATAATAATAGTAATAATAATAATAGTACAGTGGTAGTAGTAGTAGTAGTAGTAGTAATACTACTACTACTACTAATAGTAGTAATACTACTACTACTACTAATACTACTACTAATAGGTAATTAATAGTAATACATGTAGTGACAATTTTGGATAGTTCCATGTGCAAGCAATCACCAGAGATGATGAGGAACTGAGATGAGGTGGGTGTATGAGGTGGAATGGTGGACATGCTGATGTGGTGATGGATGGTGTGGGTGTCAATGGATGTTTGGAGGAATGGTTGTGGTCTACACTGTGAGAGGAGTTCATGTTTAGAGTTGTTTGTTTGTCTGTTCTAAAATGTAAGTACGTGGTCAAGCGTGCGGGTGGAAAATGATTTCGTTAAACTCATTTTCCACCCGCGCGCTTGACCACGTACTTACATCTTAACGTCTAATGAAAAAAGGTCATTGAATAGAGTAGAGCTTCCTCTAGCCACTGGTGCTAATTTCAACTCTCTAGCACTTTGCAATCTGGAGATATTTATGCGGCCAATTCAGGCATTCAGGTTTTGAGGTCCCTCCACTTTAGGTCTAGTAACTTGCCTATAGTTATACCTATGAAAAATATTTTAGTATCAAAAGAGAGCACACAGAGAGACCTATCTTTTGAGCTATATATCAAGTCCATGCCATGAAGTTTGCAGAATCTACGGAGCTCTAAAGTGGTAACCATAAGTTTAAAAAACAAAATTAAAAAAAAATGCCATTGTCCATGAAGGTCAACTTCGAAGCGCGCGGCTACTACCAACCGTCGATACCCTGGGCCTCATTCATAAACCATGATGACGTACTTTCTGTGCTGGTTGCAGTCATAGCAACTGCGCAGGGCCCCTGAGAACGTGCTTAGGCACACATTGACATCAAAGCTCCACGGGTCAGTACAAAAACTCTCACGCGAGAAAAAAATTTCAATTCGATCTTTCCAGCTACTTCTGAGCACCATAATGTCTTCTGATTCTTCTCCAACAGTTTTTCCCTCCACTTCTACACGTCCTAGGAAGGATAGGTGTATAAAACGCAAGGGGTTTGCTGGTAGGCCGAGCTGGGAAGCAGACCCAGCGACTATCGTGGCACCAATTGTGACAGCGAGTAGTAAGAAGCTAGCGCTCCCGATACCAACGCCCGATGGAGCCACGGTAAGTGCTGAGCTTGATGAGCTGTCTGTTTGTTGTTGATTCTCCTACTGAGGATGAAATCTTTTGCCCTGATTCCTTGAAAAGAATGATAGGAAATAGATTGATTTCTTGTGAGGCATTGTTAGCAGCGGTTATGAAGAAAGCTCAGTGCAATATCTGTGGCTCCCCTCTCATGCTAGAGAGGACTTGTCCTTCAGAAAAGAACTCTGCACAAAGATGGCTCTTCACTGTACCAATGGGAGTTGTGAAGGTGAAGATGCAGACCCACACACACCAGTCAAGGAAGTTGAACAGCAGGTCTGTCCCAGCAGCAAGAGCTATTAGTCTCATCACACAGACAGAGGAGAATGGTGCCTGGAACAAGACGACTCTCACATAACACACACACACACTCATAGAATAGTTCGTGGGGCAAGCACAAACATTCATAGAATAGTTTCTGGAGCAAGTCATGATCAAGAACTGGGCAAGATTCAAGCAATTACGGTCAACAAAGTCCAAGAGGAGCTCTCATTACTAGAAAACTCAAACCTCAATGTTTACATGGCTGTAACTTTTTTGGTGTGTGTGTCTCTTGCTGCCATAACTCTCACTGTGAGATTCAAACTTTTTGTATCATTTTGAAGCTTTATCCTTACTCTTTAAAATGGACGATCAAATTTTTCTGTCTTGCTTTATCTTCAGTTATTGATGATCAAGGTCAACTGAAGGTCAAATTTTACATATGAGCCCACCATGACCCCTAGAAAATTTTATAAAAGATTTCCATCGCTTATTTGATAGCACTAGAGATACGTTACCCACACCAGCAATTAGAAGGCAATACAAAATCTGAGTAGTCTTGTGGAGCGGCGAAGGCATTTTTGATGGACTTTTGCATCTTGAAGGTACACTTGCCAGGAGATAAAGAGAATATATATTATACATATCATTATTATAGAATACATGTATTGCATACATTAGAAAGTACATATCTTTTGGTATCAAAATCATGTTCATGGAGATTGAATTGAAAAAGTTATGATCAGTTGTATTGAGGTAACATTTTTTTGATTTTGATTTTGACCTAAAATTCCCCCTAAAATTCCCCCTAAAATTCCCCCTTAATAAGGTTAGTGGAGACGTTGGCTCTGTAGGTGACTGATGAGGCTCATCCAGTGGGCAACTGTTCTTGTTTCAGCAGCTGCTAGGCCTGTTGTTGGTGGGTGGAGTTTAGTACTTCTCTGTGTGTCTTGACGATGCTGTTCATGTTTCTGGGGCAAGAAGAGTAGCTGACCTTTGTGTAGCTGTTGTTGAATAAGTTAGGTAATGTGCTGCTTTTGGGAAGTGGAACTTGATGACGTTGAAGACCGTTTTGCCAATGTTGGTTTCAATGGTGCCACGTGTCTGCCCGCTTCTTGTTGCAGGTGCTGTTGGAGGTGGCATTGGAGCTGTTGGCTGCTGATGGAGGTGGCATTGATGCTGTTGGTTGCTGTTGGAGGTGGCATTGATGCTGTTGGAGGTGGCATTGGTGTTGTTGGTTGCTGTTGGAGGTGGCATTGGAGCTGTTGGTTGCTGTTGGAGGTGGCATTGGAGCTGTTGGTTGCTGTTGGGGTTGGCATTGGTGCTGTTGGTTGCTGTTGGAGGTGGCATTGGAGCTGTTGGTTGCTGTTGGAGGTGGCATTGGAGCTGGCATTGGAGCTGTTGGTTGCTGTTGGAGGTGGCATTGGAGCTGTTGGTTGCTGTTGGAGGTGGCATTGGAGCTGTTGGTTGCTGTTGGAGGTGGCATTGGAGCTGTTGGTTGCTGTTGGAGGTGGCATTGCATTTGGTGTTTGGCAGCCAGTGTCATGAAGTAGTCGGTGCCTCTTTATTGAAGGAGCTGTCACTGTCTGAGATGTTAGTGATTCGCTTGTTGATAGAAGCTGCTTGATTATGGATGTAGGATGATTTGGTATTTTGTCGATGTAGAGAATTTGGCTGTTTAGTTTGCAGTATGGCTGGTATGACCTGATGGTTAGGTCGAGCATCATATCGAGGAAGTTGGTGATCTTGATGTTGGTTTGGATGGTGATGCGGAGGGTCTAAGGCACAGATGGATGCAATTTTTTTCTTCATCTTTTCACATTGCCTTGGTGATGTGTTTTATAGTATGGTGAGTCCGTCGTCTCGTCAAAGCCTGATGTTGTTGTGGTTCCCCCCCCCCCCCAAAGCTTGGTTACGAGTGATGATAGAAGATATGTGCCGACAAGCTTGCAGATTTCCACTCCGTCATAACTCCATGTTGGTGTCAAAGAGGTCAGTCGAGTTTTTCTTGGCCCATGCTGTGCTGCTGAACAATATCGATGATTCCAGCTCCCTCGTCAGTGATGTTGGTACGTGTTTAGAGAACTGCATGGCGCCTGAAAGCAGCTTTATGATTGAAGGGAAGAATTTGATGATGTCGAAGGTGATGAAGGTGAGGCTGGACTTGTGAGGGGGTGATGAAGGTGAGGCTGGACTTGCGAGGGGGTGATGAAGGTGTGGCTGGACTTGCGAGGGGGTGATGAAGGTGTGGCTGGACTTGTGAGGGAACCTCTTCATGAAGGAGGACGTGTTCTTCCATTGTTGTAAGTTTGTCTTCAACAGCAGAACATCATTGTGAACACGATTGAGGATGGTTTTGCTTTGCAGAGAGAACTTACAAGACACATTACACAGGACCACAGGCTCTCTCTCTCAACCACGAAGAAGAAAGAAACACCACTGAACTCCTCTCTAAATTCACATGGAAACTCAGAGACACCAACTTGCAGCACATCATCTAAGACGGACACTCTAAACACTTACACCTACACATGTCAATCAACCTCTTCCAAACAGCCCATCACCACATCAACATATCACCTCATATAATATACCCGGCTCTCTCACCTCCCAATGATTGCTTACACATGAAACTATAGTAGGACCAGCCAATGCCACTATTGTCACTATACCAGCTCTGCTTGGCATTGAGCACTATTTGTGGCTCACATTGACAACCCACTTTTACTATAATAATAGTAATAAATTAATTTAAAAAAATAATAATAATACAATAATAATAACTAGCCGATACTTGCAGGCATTTTATCCTTCCATAATTAAAAGCTAGAAGTCATATAACAATTAATATTGTCCATACAGTGTGTACTGTCTATATAAAGAAGGAACATGTTAGGAGTGAAGGAGAAGGCACTCGTGGATTCTGTTGAAAATGTTTGCTTTGCTAATTGATCATTCTTGCAGTGCCAATGGCTACTCGGCCAGTGGTGGTAGACTGATTTTGGCCCTTGTGGCAGCAGTTCAGAGTCTCCACTCCATATCTTATAGCATCACAATGCTGGCAGGTAGGAGTGTGCATTGCTACTTGTACTTCTTCTCGCTAGTCTCTGCCTTTCTCTGTTCACCTCTCTCCGGACATTTCTTTATCGTTGCCTCTCTCACTAGTCTCTGCCTTTCTTTGTGATAATGCTATCTCTTTCTCATTCCATCTGATGCTTGCTCTTACATAAACCACCAGCCCTTCTCCCCACCATCTCTCTGCTGCAGTAGCTCTATATATCTCAGACTTGCGGTGTTTCTGACAGTTGCTTCGTGTTTTCCTGCACATGCTCAATGTGGCATAATATTGACGGGTTTCATTTTATTTGACAGTGCCTCTGTCAATCTGCCAAATTAAATTCCCTGCTATACAGTATTGAATAATAATATTGAATAATAATATTGAATAATAATATTGAATAATAATATTGAATAATAATATTGAATAATAATATTGAATAATAATATTGAATAATAATATTGAATAATAATATTGAATAATAATATTGAATAATAATATTGAATAATAATATTGAATAATAATATTGAATAATAATATTGAATAATAATATTGAATAATAATATTGAATAATAATAATAATAATAATAATAATAATAATAATAATAATAATAATAATAATAATAATAATAATAATAATAATAATAATAATAATAATAATAATAATAATAATAATAATAATAATAATAATAATAATAATAATAATAATAATAATAATAATAATAATAATAATAATAATAATAATAATAATAATAATAATAATAATAATAATAATAATAATAATAATAATAATAATAATAATAATAATAGATAATAATATTTGCGAACCTCTCTAGAGTTTGGGTTGAGTGCAAACTGGATGTTACACTCCCCGATCACACCCAGATGTCGTACAGTCTTGATGGCAACAGAGCGAAGTAAGTTGTACTCTACAGAGCCAAGACGTAAAGCACTATTATGAGAGGACAGTATATAGTGCTGTACATTATCCGGGTCATGACCACCCCCTCCCTCCCGTGCCTAATTACAGGCAGGACGGAACCAAACTTGATCTTTGGCCATGGAGGACCCCAGGCTAGGGCTAGGGCAACACTGGTTGAGTTAGGGCTAGGCAACACTGGTTGAGCTAGGGCTAGGCAACACTGGTTGAGTTAGGGCTAGGGCACTGCTGGTTGAGCTAGGGCAACACTGGTTGAGCTAGGGCTAGGCAACACTGGTTGAGCTAGGGCTAGGGCAACACTGGTTGAGCTAGGGCTAGGGCAACACTGGTTGAGCTAGGGCTAGGGCAACACTGGTTGAGTTAGGGCTAGGCAACACTGGTTGAGCTAGGGCTAGGGCAACACTGGTTGAGCTAGGGCTAGGGCAACACTGGTTGAGCTAGGGCTAGGGCAACCGTGGTTGAGTTAGGGCTAGGGCAACACTGGTTGAGTTAGGGCTAGGGCAACACTGGTTGAGCTAGGGCTAGGCAACACTGGTTGAGTTAGGGCTAGGCAACACTGGTTGAGCTAGGGCTAGGGCAACACTGGTTGAGCTAGGGCTAGGGCAACACTGGTTGAGCTAGGGCTAGGGCAACACTGGTTGAGTTAGGGCTAGGGCAACCCTGGTTGAGCTAGGGCTAGGGCAACACTGGTTGAGCTAGGGCTAGGGCAACACTGGTTGAGTTAGGGCTAGGGCAACACTGGTTGAGCTAGGGCTAGGGCAACACTGGTTGAGCTAGGGCTAGGGCAACACTGGTTGAGTTAGGGCTAGGGCAACACTGGTTGAGTTAGGGCTAGGGCACAGCTGGTTGAGCTAGGGCTAGGCAACACTGGTTGAGCTAGGGCTAGGGCAACACTGGTTGAGTTAGGGCTAGGCAACACTGGTTGAGCTAGGGCTAGGGCAACACTGGTTGAGCTATGGCAAGGCAACACTGGTTGAGCTAGGGCTAGGGCAACACTGGTTGAGCTAGGGCTAGGGCACAGCTGGTTGAGCTAGGGCTAGGCAACACTGGTTGAGCTAGGGCTAGGGCAACACTGGTTGAGTTAGGGCTAGGGCAACCCTGGTTGAGCTAGGGCTAGGGCAACACTGGTTGAGCTAGGGCTAGGGCAACACTGGTTGAGCTAGGGCTAGGGCAACACTGGTTGAGCTAGGGCTAGGGCAACACTGGTTGAGTTAGGGCTAGGGCACAGCTGGTTGAGCTAGGGCTAGGCAACACTGGTTGAGCTAGGGCTAGGGCAACACTGGTTGAGTTAGGGCTAGGCAACACTGGTTGAGCTAGGGCTAGGGCAACACTGGTTGAGCTATGGCAAGGCAACACTGGTTGAGCTAGGGCTAGGGCAACACTGGTTGAGCTAGGGCTAGGGCACAGCTGGTTGAGCTAGGGCTAGGCAACACTGGTTGAGCTAGGGCTAGGGCAACACTGGTTGAGTTAGGGCTAGGCAACACTGGTTGAGCTATGGCAAGGCAACACTGGTTGAGCTAGGGCTAGGGCAACACTGGTTGAGCTAGGGCTAGGCAACACTGGTTGAGTTAGGGCTAGGCAACACTGGTTGAGTTAGGGCTAGGGCAACACTGGTTGAGCTAGGGCTAGGGCAACACTGGTTGAGTTAGGGCTAGGCAACACTGGTTGAGTTAGGGCTAGGCAACACTGGTTGAGTTAGGGCTAGGGCAACACTGGTTGAGCTAGGGCTAGGGCAACACTGGTTGAGTTAGGGCTAGGCAACACTGGTTGAGTTAGGGCTAGGCAACACTGGTTGAGTTAGGGCTAGGCAACACTGGTTGAGTTAGGGCTAGGGCAACACTGGTTGAGTTAGGGCTAGGGCAACACTGGTTGAGTTAGGGCTAGGCAACACTGGTTGAGTTAGGGCTAGGGCAACACTGGTTGAGCTAGGGCTAGGCAACACTGGTTGAGCTAGGGCTAGGGCACTGCTGGTTGAGCTAGGGCTAGGGCAACACTGGTTGAGTTAGGGCTAGGCAACACTGGTTGAGTTAGGGCTAGGGCAACACTGGTTGAGTTAGGGCTAGGACCACACTGGTTGAGCTAGGGCTAGGCAACACTGGTTGAGCTAGGGCTAGGGCAACACTGGTTGAGCTAGGGCTAGGCAACACTGGTTGAGCTAGGGCCAGGGCAACACTGGTTGAGCTAGGGCTAGGGCAACACTGGTTGAGCTAGGGCCAGGGCAACACTGGTTGAGTTAGGGCTAGGCAACACTGGTTGAGCTAGGGCCAGGGCAACACTGGTTGAGTTAGGGCTAGGCAACACTGGTTGAGCTAGGGCTAGGGCAACACTGGTTGAGCTAGGGCTAGGGCAACACTGGTTGAGCTATGGCAAGGCAACACTGGTTGAGCTAGGGCCAGGGCAACACTGGTTGAGTTAGGGCTAGGCAACACTGGTTGAGCTAGGGCTAGGGCAACACTGGTTGAGCTAGGGCTAGGGCAACACTGGTTGAGCTAGGGCTAGGGCAACACTGGTTGAGCTAGGGCTAGGGCAACACTGGTTGAGCTATGGCAAGGCAACACTGGTTGAGCTAGGGCTAGGGCACAGCTGGTCGAGCGTAACTTGGTAAGGTCAACTTGGGTGTAGATGCAAGAGGCCCACACATTAAATGAAGAGACACACCCACCCACCTGTGTTAGTCAGCGTCTGACTGGGGGCCACAACTATGGACTCGCCCGTGTGGATGCCAAGGGGGTCAAGGTTCTCCATGTTGCAAACCTGCACACAAACAAGACATAGCAGCATAACCACGGCAACCATTGGGCGTCACGTCCCGACACTGCATTATTCCACACTTAGTGCCTCACCGTGATGCAGTTGTCGTAGGCATCCCTCACAACTTCATACTCAATCTCTTTCCAGCCCTTCAGACTCTTGTCAATCAAAATCTGCTCAGTGTGAGCAAACGCAGCCACTGCCAGCACCTCAAGCTCGCTCCTCTGAGACGCAAAGCCAGAACCCAGGCCACCCAGTGAAAAAGCTGCCCGCACAAGTACAGGATACCCCAAGTCATCTGCAGCTTCTAGTGCCTGGCAGTGCAAACATGAGCACGAAACATAACAGTAGAACAACTCCCTGCTCCTTCCAATATTAGGTCTGGAATGTTAAGTCAGTATTGGTTCTGGGACCTGAAGTAGTGAACTTCAATATTGGATCTGGGACCTAAATTAGTGAACTTCAATACTACATCTGGGACCTAAATTAATGTACTTCAATACTAGATCTGGGACTTGAAGTAGTGAACTTCAATAATGGGTCTGGGACATAAATTAATGAACTTCAATACTAGATCTGGGACTTGAAGTAGTGAACTTCAATAATGGGTCTGGGACATAAATTAATGAACTTCAATACTAGATCTGGGACTTGAAGTAGTGAACTTCAATAATGGGTCTGGGACATAAATTAATGAACTTCAATACTAGATCTGGGACTTGAAGTAGTGAACTTCAATAATGGGTCTGGGACATAAATTAATGAACTTCAATACTAGATCTGGGACTTGAAGTAGTGAACTTCAATACTAGATCTGGGACCTGAATTAGTGAATAACAATGGCAACAATGACAAGTAAAAAAGACTCATGGCTTGGAACGCTGTATATCATCAATAATGTAACATCCTAAACATTCTTATTTGATCAGAGCTGCCAGTTTCTCTATTGCCCGAGAAGTTTAGGATCCATCCTCTAAATCCTATGAAGTGACTTGGACTTGAAGTGGGCAATCTGGAGACAAACAATAGAGCCTAGCTAACTAGCTAGCTCGCGAAACAGGCTTTGCTACTAGCTAATATCAGAAAATAGCCAGCTACTTAGACAATAGCTAGAAATTAGCTAACTACTTCCAGAAGTAAGTTTATAGCCTCTCATATCTAAACTCATGTGCCCATGAAGTCCAAACATATACACGGCAGACACTTCGCGATCTGAAGGGAAAAAAGAACAGAAAAAGGGGGGAGGGGGGAATACTGAAGGCTACTGCTACACACTAAGCAGGATCCAGTAAGTAATAACCTCGACCGAAACGCTAGAATAACTGGTTCAACAAGAAGCGATATAGCCAAAATATTGAGAAACGACTTGTCCAGAGAGGTTAGGTTGTGTTCCAGTAACAATGGAAGTAACTTACAATTGTTCTGAACTTAAATCCAGCGCTAGAGTAAGAGCGAAGGACTGCTAACTTTATTCCTTTAAAAAATGCACGTGAGTAAAATAGTCTATTTCTGCGCCTGATAGTTGTTGTTTTAAACGTGTCGTTCTTATTTGGTCCCTCGTCCGGTCAGGGTTAAGTTATGGGTCAATGAACAGCATAGAAAGAGAAGTACAGGGGAACCTTCCTGTGCTGAAGGACTGGGCAATTAGGTACCAACTATCTACCAGGGCATATTGGGGGTAGGCGGGATTTTCTATCTGGTGAGGTCCGGTTTGTACATATGGTCTGGTATACATATTTACATGGCCAGTTGTTAGCCGCACGCAGGCACCCATCCACACACACACACACGCACCCACCCACACACGCACCCACCCACCCACCCACCCACACCCACCCATCCACACACACACACACCCACCCACCCATCCACACACGCACCCACCCATCCACACACATGCACTCACCCATCCACCCATCTACACACACACGCACCCACCCACACACACACACACACACATCCACACACACACACACCCATCCACACACACACCTACCCATCCACACACACACCCATCCACACACACACCCATCCACACGCACCCACCCATCCACACCCATCCACACACCCATTCACACACACACATCCACACACACGCGCACCCATCCACATGCACCCATCCACACACACACACACACACCCATCCAAACACACACACACGCACCCACCCATCCACACATGCACCCACCCACCCATCCACACACACACGCACCCACACACACGCACCCATCCACACACGCACCCATCCACACACACACCCATCCACCCACACACCTCTTGGTCCCCCCAATGCCCTGAATAAGTGAGGTTCCACTGCATCAGGAACCACAAACAAAGTGTGGTGCCTTCCTCCATAACTAGAAAGGTTTTCCTTTGGAAGTCTAGAATGTCAAAGTTGGAAGAAGGGAAAGCTTCCCCCAAAGGAACCACTTGTGCAACCATGGAAACACCCGAGGAAGAAACCAACTCACCTCTTTGACAGAATAAGCAGCTTTACTTGGAGCTACCGGCTCACTGATGGAAGCCATCTGTTCTGAAAACTTCTGCCGGTCTTCAGTAAGCACAATTGATTCAACAGGCGTGCCAAGAACCTTCACACCATAGTCTGCCAGAACGCCAGTTTCGTGGAGTTTAACGCCGCAATTGAGGCCGGTCTGCCCGCCAAAGGAGAGCAATACTCCATCGGGACGCTCGTTCTCGATCACCTAGAATAGCCAGCACGAGTACAAGATCTGGTTAACAGAACCCAGACCAAGCATCGTAATGTAATAGGGAGAACCATTTCCAGCAATCACTACAATGAAACAAGAGATTTGTAAGGCATTCTTAAGATTCTCATTTCTACTCCAGCAGCAGCCATGACTACAGTAGCCACTCGGATTGGGGGGGGGAGGAAGAAGAAAAATTAATTTTAAGAGTAGCTTCAGACTTCCTTCCACTCTTAGCAGATGTATAGGCGTAGGGAGGGACTAATTGGGAACCAACTCAAGTAATGCATTTATAGTTGCACTTTACACTTGCACTAGTGGGGGGATAGGGATCTAGGCTAGGGATCCAGGGCTAGGGATCTAGGGCTAGAGATCTAGGGCTAGGGATCCAGGCTAGGGATCTAGGGCTAGGGATCTAGGGCTAGGGATCTAGGGCCAGGGATCTAGGGCCAGGGATCTAGGGCCAGGGAACTAGGGCCAGGGAACTAGGGCTAGTGATCTAGGGCTAGTGATCTAGGGCTAGGGATCTAGGGCTAGGGATCTAGGGCTAGGGATCCAGAGCTAGGGATCTAGGGCTAGGGATCTAGGGCTAGGGATCTAGGGCTAGGGATCTAGGGCTAGGGATCTAGGGCTAGGGATCTAGGGCTAGGGATCTAGGGCTAGGGATCTAGGGCTAGGGATCTAGGGCTAGGGATCTAGGGCTAGGGATCTAGGGCTAGGGATCTAGGGCTAGGGATCTAGGGCTAGGGATCTAGGGATGATTAGTGGCCAACAACTTTGAATGTTGGTCATCCATGGCATGGATGGTCCCGGCTAGGATTGTCCATAGCACCACTGGCGATGCGTTGTCATGCGCATGTGTGTGTGTGTGTACGTGTGACAGCAGAACTGGGTCACTAACCTGAGTGACGTATTCAGGTGTTATGGGAAGGAAGTATATTCTGTCGGCCATCCCTTTGGACGTCTGCACCGTTGCAATGTTAGGATTGATGAGAACTGTTTGAATCGCCTCTTCCTTCAGAGCTTTGATAGCCTGAGATCCAGAATAATCAAACTCCCCTGCTTGTCCGATAGAGAGCCCCCCAGAGCCCAGAATCACCACTTTTTTAGGACGAACGCTTTGCTCAGGAGCATCACAGAAAACTCCGCTATCAGAAACCATACTGCAAACACCATTTGACGGTTTCCCCGAGAGAGCAGCGTGAATTTTACCTTGCGTGGTCCCGATAATATTCCTTCCACTTCTATGCTCCTGGCAAGATTCAATAAAGACATCGAATAGAACCTCCAAATCCTTGGGTCCGCCCATGTGCTCTGGGTGAAACTGGACGCTGTAGATTGGTCGTGTTTGGTGCACGATGCCTTCGTTGGTGCCGTCATTTGCGTTGGTGAAGAGTATCAGCCAGTCTGGCGGGAGTGTGGCCGGGTCCAGAGCAAAGCCGTGGTTCTGGGTGGTGATGAAGCATCGCTGAGTGGTGGAGTGCGTGCATGGCTGGTTGAAGCCTCTGTTGCCATACCTACACAGAATATAGGTAGTTAGTGAAGATGAGTGGATTGGGATTAATAATACCCCCTTAATAATAATAACTTAAGGGGGGGGGGGCTTTAGGTCCAAAAATGTTTTTTTGTTTTTTTGGGGTTTTTCCCCCTCTTCCCATAAATATGTTGCCAGGACCTGTAAGATGCTGCATTCCAAATTTGAGAAGATTTGGATGCTCTATTCTGGACTTATAGTGACTTTTGTACATACACCTCCATTCAATTCTTGACTGTCCGTGGAGGGCGAGTTTCGATGGTATTTTTAATTTTAACTTGGGGTTACAACTTTAGAACTCCGTAGATTCTGCAAACTTCATGGTATGGACTTGATATATAGCTCAAAAGATAGGTCTCTCTGTGTGCTCTCTTTTGATACTAAAATATGTTTCATAGGTATAACTATAGGCAAGTTACTAGACCCTAAAGTGGAGGGATCTCAAAAACCTGCATCCCAAAGTCCCCATCCAGAATAACTCCAGATTGCTAAGTGCAAAAAAAAATGAAATTGGTACAAGTGGCTAGAGGAAGCCCTAGAGCATGCAATGACCTTTTTCATTAGGCGTTAAAAATTTATTACCTGGTCAAGCGTGGGTGGAAAATTGAGGGCGTTGATTGCAACGCCCTCAATTTTCTTTGCTCTTTGTGTTCTATGATCTTTTTCCCCTCTTCATAATAATAAAAAGTTATGTTGCTTAGTGGGCGTGGCATCTATATGAACCCAGCAGTGGGAATATTTAAAAAAATATACCTGATCATCGCTTACAAAGAGTAATGCATTATCTAAACAAACAACAAATTTGGAAGTCATTTGATCCAATATCCAAGATGGGAAGCTGTGAATGGTGATTTTGAGGTCTGATGGCTGCAGGTATCTAGATAGAAAAACACCTGTAAATATATTATTATACATATCACTTGAAAGCACATAGAAAGGGTTATCTTGTAGCCCTAGAAACCTAAAAGTTATGACGGTTTTTACTTCGTGGCATGTTTTTTGTGGTTTGACCTAAAGCCCCCCCTTAATAATAATAATAATAATAATATAATATAATATAACACAACAACAACAACAACAACGATAATAATGATTATAATAATGATTATATTAGGATTATAATAAGGATTATAATAATAATAATAATAATAATAATAATGATGATAATAATGATGATAATAATAATAGTAATAGTAGTAATAGTAATAATAATAATAATAATAATAATAATAATAATAATACTAATAATAATGATGATAATGATAATGATAATAATAATAATAATGATAATAATGATAGTAATAATAAGATAATAATACTCATAAGATAATAATATTCTAATAATATATTAGTAACAAAACAACAAGAACTAATATTAAGATATTATACACAATAACAAAAGTAATTAATAATATCAACAACAGTAACAAATACAAATACTACTACTACTACTACAAATATTTTAGTTCTCTTCCATTCAGAGGGACCAGTTAAAAGGGAAGCTGCCTAGCCTTAGTAAGGTCTCTACCCTAGCAGCAAACTACTCCCCAACTAGCCCGAGTGAAAGACTTGCACTAATTTAGATGTCATTGAGCAGCCGGAGGTCGTGACCCCATATCACCAGGATAGCTGGCCCTGCGCCTGCTAATTCAAGCTTGCAAGCTTTGATCGTGGTGAACTTCATTAACCGATTGCACGCCGTATTCCTAGTACCCGCGGGCAAATTATTCATGAATTAACGAGGTATTTTACTTATTATTTTTATATCTTCCGTTCTGCAGGGACTCCACCCATGAAACTTGGGTCATATTCAGCCACATGATAGCTCTACTTCCTGTTAAAAAAATCGAGCCTTCCTTACCAACTGGGCAGAACTAACCAGCATTATAAAACCTTGTCATCTTCTTGGGGGTGAATATTTTCATATTTTCACACTATTATACACACATTATAATGCCAACACAAGATGGAGCATCTATTTACAAACCCTCTACCAGCTGCAAAGCCAGTGGGTTGTTTCCCCCATCAAAATGCTAACACATAATAATACAAAAAACAAATTATAAGAGAGTGAAAATGCTAACACATACTAGAATAAAACCATAATATAAAACACAATTATGTAAGGGAGTGTCTTAGGTAGAGCTCCGGTCTTGCTGTCACGGGTAGAGTAGAACTTGCTCAGTCTTGGGTATAGCTTGCTTGGTCTCCGGCATGATATTTCACCATGTTTTTATTCTACACAAACATGAGATACCAGGATAAGAATAACACTTGAATACTGGAGAGACGAGAGAAGTAGACGAAGGGACAGGGAACGAGAGAAGTAGACGAAGGGGCAGGGAACAAGAGAGAAGTAGACGAAGGAGCAGGGAACAAGAGAGAAGCACAGAAAGGAGCAGGGGGTGCATAAACATTACTGATAGTCCACCAAGGTATGGTATTACGAAAACAGTCACGGCCTGTTGATCCACCACACAAAGGAACCTTACAAAAACAACACTGGGACCTTGCCTCATGCCTGTAACCTTTACTAATGCAAACTACACAGCGCTTCTTTGCACAGCATTGTGGGAAATGACCTAGTTTTAAATTGAGGCGATCTAGCTGACTATTTGCCTGACTACAACGTTGACCTGCACGCTGCCGAGAAGAGAAAGAACCAATCAAAGATTTAGCTAGAACAATCCTAGCTTCTAGATAATTACCCTTCCTTACTGATATTGGAGCTCGGACAGAAGAAAACAAAATAAATGAATTCAATAAACAAGCTTCTATCAAATTTGTAACCAACAAACCATCAATAGAATTTACATGTACATAACGCATTAGCTCCAAAAACCGAGTCCTAGGCATTACTTTACGAACCAAAGATCCAGACAAATCCGAGTGATTAGTGGACCAGTACAATTCTAAGTATGGAAGTGTGGAAACTCCCATTATTATCAACATTCCTACAAAAGCTTTCATTTCCTCTATATTAGTATCTACCCATGGCCTGGAGAGACTAGCCATCCTAGAAACGTAACTGTTCGTCTCTGCTACTAGGAGTTCCCACACTTCAAGAGTAAAAAAAAGGTAAAATGCATCTAAAAATGTACTTGATGCACCAAGCAATGAAGAAGTTGGACCAGCTGTTGCTGTATAGTCCAATTTCAAAGGAGTTGGCTCCTTTATTTCCCACTTACCTGTGACCTCAGTTAGCCTAGAACCAGTGCCAGATGCTTGGGCAGAACCAGTGCCAGATGCTCGGACAGAACCAGTGCCAGATGCTCGCACACGCCTATAACCTCTGGCCCGCCTACTACCAGTACATTTTGGAGGACCACTAGCAACACTTACGACTCCACTACCACTTGAGCTGCTTCCCCCTTGGCCAGTACTCCCTCGCCCGCCTCTCCCTCGGCCAGTACTCCCTCGCACAACTCCAGCACCAGTCGTGTTCCCACGCCCTGTAGACAACAACTCCAACCTACACTCTTAGCTATAACTTTTTTTCTATAACTATCCTGTCTGAATTTGGAATACCAACAGAATAAGCTAGTATTTGGCAATAGTACACTCTCAGTTGACTATGGTAAACAAAGGCTATGAAGCGCTAAGGTTAGAAGAAACTTACAATCGAGAAGTCCATCCAAGCGCGCCTCTTCTCTTAGAGCAACTGGATCCAGAGTGTTTCCTCGGTATGCATAGATGTCTTCACCTTCTTCCCCAAATGAATCTGACCCAGAATCGCCAGAATCGTCGGCTAAAAGTTGAGAAATAACGTCCTCACAGGAGAGCATCTTTGAGCAGTTTTTAAAAAAAGCTCGACCAACAAAAATGGCGTTCAACCTCAGGATTTTTGTTGCACGATGCATCAACCGGAAATAATCATTTTTGTGACGTTCTCTAGTCTACTAGGCATGTGCAGAACCCAACCGGGGCTGTTAGCTCGTAACGGTTCATTTTATATATTTTTGTGTGGCGAAGGATGTAAGGTCTCGCGCCATATGGCGCTTACGGCGTTTAATCGGTTAATGGTGGCGTTCTCACATTCACAATCATTTACTACGTGCATACATTACATGATGAGATTTCTGTTCGGTCCCCTAACCATCACTATGGAAACACACTCCGTCCCTTCCTTCCTCCTCTGTCACTACACTCCTACCCAATACAAACATAGTTGGCATCTAGAATATGGCTCGCGTGCTACTATGTTAGTGGCATGCTCTACCCTTAGCTAAGGAAAAAATGGCAGAACTATGTCACAGAAACGGAGAAAGGGGAAGAAAGCGGCTGAGGTTGAGGTTGGTACCAAGTCCCAGAATCTACAAAGTTCATTGATGGTTTACAAAGACCCAGCAACTGGCAATTGTTAGGAGAATCTACAAAGTTCATTGATGGTTTACAAAGACCCAGCAACTGGCAATTGTTAGGAGGGACGAGAGAAAAATGGGACTAGAAGAAAGACCACACCAGGCAAAGTTGGGGTTAAGATTGACCTCCACACCAGGTGGTGCTGGTGGGACTGACCTCCACACCAGGTGGTGGTGGTGGTGGTGAGACTTACCTCCACACCAGGTGGTGGTGGTGGGACTGACCTCCACACCAGGTGGTGGGACTGACCTCCACACCAGGTGGTGGTGGTGCTGGTGGTGGTGAGACTAACCTCCACACCAGGTGGTGGGACTGACCTCCACACCAAGTGCTGGTGCTGGTGGGACTGACCTCCACACCAGGTGCTGGTGGGACTGACCTCCACACCAAGTGCTGGTGGTGGTGGGACTGACGTCCACGCCAGGTGGTGGTGGTGGTGGGACTGACCTCCACGCCAGGTGGTGGTGATTGTGGGACTGACCTCCACGCCAGGTGCTGGTGCTGGTGGGACTGACCTCCACACCAGGTGGTGGTGATTGTGGGACTGACCTCCACACCAGGTGGTGGTGGTGGTGGTGGGACTGACCTCCACACCAGGTGGTGGTGGTGGTGGTGGGACTGACCTCCACAGGTGGTGGTAGTGGTGGTGGGACTGACCTCCACACCAGGTGGTGGTAGTGGTGGGACTGACCTCCACACCAGGTGGTGGTGGTGGGACTGACCTCCACAACAGGTGCTGTTGGTGATTGTGGGACTGACCTCCCACTAAGCACTCCAAACAGGACATTACTGGCGATGATTATTCCACTTTCAGCACATACAAAATTTACAACATAGTTTCGGGCACGGCTCTCCTTACTTCATCTTGAAGGTGCTGGCACCGATGGCCCTGCCCAGCAGCTGATGTCCCAGACAGATACCAAAAATTGGCCTGTTTTCATTCCGAGCGTTCATGAAGCTCTTGAGATGCTGCACGGTGGTGGCACAGGTCTCAGGGTCACCAGGACCATTGCTCAGAAACAAGCCGTCGAAGTCTACAAGGACATGCAATCATCAAGAGGATTAGACGAGGCATAATTATAACCGACATATCATATGGCATATCATATGGCCTGGACAAACTGGCAGCACACAGGCAACCGCTAAAAACCAGATGTACACCTATATTAGCCTCCCTTTTTTTTTACAGCGTCGCTACAGAAAAAGGTCAAAAGTGCCCAGTGCAGATAAGTCTTAGGTTTCAAAATTGAAGTTCACTGTAACAATAGAAACAATAGAGTTGTTTATTAGCAAAAGAGAGCCATTACCATACCAGACAGTGTAGGTCTGAAGCAGGGAAGAGTAACCAATGTGTGTGGAACTGTGTGTGTGCGTGTCGCATGATGTGTGTGTGTGCGTGTCACATGATGTGTGGAACTGTGAAATTTCCACTTGCCCCTCTATGTGGGCCTCATTGTTGCTACAACCCCCCAACCCCCCCCCCCCCCCCCTCCCTCCCAAAAAGGGCTAAATGGAGGAATCTGGAGGATTCTGGGTGGGGGAGCAAAAAGGTTCCAACCCCCCCACCCCTACCCCAAATGAAACCCTGACAGGTATTCGTACTACCCACCCTAGTAGTTCAGATTTATAGGGTCTCGATGTGTGGGGCATGAGCTAATGGCCGTGCTCACTGAAGATCTCTGGTAAAAACTTAGACCGCTAGTTATACATTCACATGTTGTAGTGGTCAGATCTGCAGAGTAAGAGCAAATGTCATGGCTCACACCCGGATCATAATCACGGAGTCTCTTGCAGTGGACATCAGCTGCATAATCACCCAGATGACCGGCAAGGCATTTTTAGAGGTTGGAAGAGTTCGATCTGCCACCTTGCTCTCAGTCCCAGGCAGCTGGGGCAACAGACAACTCTTGACCTCAGTCTCAGGCAGCTGTGGCAACAAATAACACTTGACCTCAGTCTCTGACAGCTGGGCAATAAAACAAACCTTTGACCTCAGTCTCAGACAGCTGGAGCAACAGGCAACTCTTGCTCTCAGTCTCTGACAGCTGGGGCAACAAACAACTCTTGCTATCAGTCTCAGGCAGCTGTGGCAACAAACAACTCTTGATCTCAGTCTCAGGCAGCTGTGGCAACAAATAACTCTTGCTCTCAGTCTCAGGCAGCTGTGGCAACAAACAACTCTTGCTCTCAGTCTCAGGCAGCTGTGGCAACAAACAACTCTTGATCTCAGTCTCAGGCAGCTGTGGCAACAAATAACTCTTGATCTCAGTCTCAGGCAGCTGTGGCAACAAATAACTCTTGCTCTCAGTCTCAGGCAGCTGTGGCAACAAACAACTCTTGCTCTCAGTCTCAGGCAGCTGCGGCAACAGGCAACTCTTGATCTCAGTCTCTGGCAGCTCACACAACTAGTTTCAGCTCCAAGTAATTTTCCCACAACCAGATTCCACCTTACCAGATCCCAGATGCAACCTTAGTTGCCCTCGATGACTGACACTCACATGGCAGTGGACTTGAGGGCACCAGCCGCTGGCCATTCACCACGAGGAAAAACAGCTGGAGTGATTTCAGGACACACAGATCATGTTGTGGATGTCCAGCTCAATAATGCAGTCCACAGTCATCAGCTTATCTCTGACCTGCAAAGTCCCTCAAAGAGACGGACTCTAGTAACATTGTCCATGGCGGTGTCAAAGGGACATGTGTGCAGGGTCAGGACCAAGTGCTCCCCAGAGAAGTCAAAGGTCAACCATGATTTCCAGAAAGAACTCGGTTGCTCTCAGCACCATTGCTGTTCCAGTGTATCTCACATGCACAGCTACTGGGCTGAAGATGCTAATTGCTGGAGAGAACTGTTGTTGGCCAAAACCAAGTTATAAACATCATGAACAGTACCTCTCAGCAGCCTGACCTTCCTGGCTGATAGAACTGTTGCTGGCCTAACCAACAGCCTTGCCTGCAGACCGTGGCAGTCATAGTTGCTGGCTACAGCCAACATTGCTCGCAGAGCTGCCGCCACTTCCCAAGCAGTGGTAGTGAAAGCCAAGGCACAACAAATAGTCGGGTGTGTGACATAACTGCACGCTGCTAGATGGGTGCTGCTTATATAAACATCTAATCAAGTAATAGCGTTATTTATTGTTCATTTATATTTTTATATTGGGGTGGGTGGGAGGTGACCCATGCCCAGAGTATGTATGCATCTCTGAACTGTAGAGAGTTGTAGTGTTTTTGTACTGTAAACTTTATTCATGTGGAAGAGGATCGCGGGAGGAGAATGGAGACAGCGAGCAGGAAGACAACCAAACAAGAGCTATGTCCTGATCCACCACCTGTGACCTGTTGTTAATACCAATGTCCTGATGCCACCAACCAGTGACTTGTTGTTACCTACCAATGTCCTGACCAACTGTGACCTGCTGTTACCTACCAATGTCCTGACCAACTGTGACCTGTTGTTACCTACCAATGTCCTGACCAACTGTGACCTGCTGTTACCTACCAATGTCCTGATGCCATCACCCACTGTGACCTGCTGTTACCTACCAATGTCCTGATGTCCACCCACTGTGACCTGCTGTTACCCACCAATGTCCTGATGTCCACCCACTGTGACCTGCTGTTACCTACCAATGTCCTGATGCCATCACCCACTGTGACCTGCTGTTACCCACCAATGTCCTGATGTCCACCCACTGTGACCTGCTGTTACCCACCAATGTCCTGATGCCATCACCCACTGTGACCTGTTGTTACCCACCAATGTCCTGATGTCCACCCACTGTGACCTGCTGTTACCCACCAATGTCCTGATGCCTCCACCCACTGTGACCTGTTGTTACCCACCAATGTCCTGATGTCCACCCACTGTGACCTGCTGTTACCCACCAATGTCCTGATGCCATCACCCACTGTGACCTATTGTTAACTACCAATGTCCTAATGTCACCTCCTACTGAGTGGACTTGTTACTGTCACTGCTAGTTGCTTGTCAAGTCCAGACCTCACCATTGGCCTGGATGGGCTGGTTCTCTGGTCAGGAGAGCAGCCATGGATGTTCGATGAAAGACTCTGCACTGCTGTGTTCTGCCCTACAAAATAAACTTGTCACATCGCGTTGCGCAGGTAACAAATCACCTAGTATCACATGCATACATAATATTGTTTTTCAAATTTATTAACTGGCATCTCTGCTCAGAACAAACAGCTGGGTTGTGTTTCACTACCCATGTTCATAATTCCACACGGATAGTCAGCTTGACAACTTCCTCCATGTGGAGAGCAGTTTACCTGTTGGCCATGCAAGGTTCTCTTCTCCCATTCCACGGCAAGATTCTGAGGTCAGTTCTCCTCTTGCAGATTCCATCTTAAAGATGGCTGGCCAGCAGCTAGAACTGTAAGGTGCCCGGAAACAGATATCGCAAAATAAATCTCCTCATTCACACATTTTTCAGGTGTATGTGTCTGAGGAGAAATACCTCCTGCAACAGCTGGTACTGCCAGCACTGACCTGGTCGACAGTGATGACCTGGTCAAACAATACCAGTGATGACCAGGTCAAAGGTAATGTCAACGATGACCTGGTCAAATGTAACACCGGCGGACAGTGGCTTGACAAAATGTCGAGTGTTTCCAAGCAGCCCCCTTGACAATGTTTAGGCGAGGTCCACTCCTGATGGTTACCATGGCGTTCTGCAGCCCCAAACACCAATGGTTTCACCTACTACGGCACTTACTGGTTGGCCTCTCAGGATCTCTTTCGGCTGTCAGCAAAGCTCCAACCAGTGTTCAGTCATAAACATCCCAGTGGAATAATAGGCATGGACAAAGACTTGAAGGTCATCTTTAGCAATAACCTCTATGGCAACCATGATTTGCTGGTTTGCTACTAACCACATTGTCTCCCCTAAATCTTCTCACTTTGATAGCTTTGGCTCCACCCACCCCCCACACAGCACCAAAAATTCTGGTGTCTCTCCTTTGAACTTGCCAGCATTTTAAGAGAGAAAATTGACCACTTCCCTCAAGACTGCAGATGCAACTTGGGACGGCCGTAGCATCATAAGGCCGTATAGGAATAAAGGACACTTGGAAAAGCTTCCCACAGAGGAAGGAAACCCTTTACCATCTCAGGCAGCTCTGCAATGGCATTATAGTATATAAGTGGTTTCCTAACTCACATCGTTTTGAAATTTCAGCCTCAATCTCGAAAGAAAGAGATGCACCAGAATGCCATTATAACTAGGTAACAAGATGGTGCATGTAGCCAGACATCATTGAACAACTAGAGTGCTTCACTCTTTCGAAAACTTGTTTTATGTAAATGTATCTAGCTTTTGGACTAGAGCAATGAATACATAACTCGTACATACACAAGACCAAAAGTCATTTTCTTGGATTAAACTGTTAAAATACAAGACTGTACCATGTAGACCAAAACCCTTTAAATGACCCTTTACCGTATGCCACATTACACCTGACTGGTTTCAACTTTTTAGGTCCAATAATCGAACACATCCATGCACACGTGTGTATTTCACTTCCTGACGATAGTGGATATATCCTCACAAAGATCGCAACTGGGAGACACTACAAAAAAGCTTCACTTGAGCTCAAGCAGTGAAATCTAAGCCAAGCTGTTGTCTAGCACGGCTGTATCTACCCACTCACTAGAATAATCTAGCAAGCTGTATCTAATCCTACTCACTAGAATGATCCATCTGTTGGCTAGCAAGGCTGTGTCTGATCTAATAAGTCAAGGTGTTGTCTAGCAAGGCTGTATCTGGCTATCTCACATGGCATGGTGAAACTATTGAAAAGCTATCTCACATATGGTGGAACTACTACTGGAACAATAAGGCTTTGTTCGCATACATTGTATTTAAATCCACAGGTGAGAGGGTCCACAGACATATTTGTTCCGACCCAACAGTGCAGGAAAATTTAAAAACTCAGTGAGCCTTAGAATACTCAGAAAAACGTGGCCATCAGTTTGTCACACAAGGTAGGGGGGAGAGGGGGAGAGGAGGAGAGGAGGAGAATACCCCCACACCCCCCCCCCCCCAGAACAATTATTATTAGCATGTAATATTTCCAAGATTCCATCACTTCTGGTCCATCCACCAGGAGGGCTATAACTTTGGCCACCAATACTTAATGAGCATCTCTCCAGATACACACAATCCTCTTGGAGGGTAATGCACAAAGAAGAGAACAATGACCCACACAACCCCTCGTACCTTCCTCAGAGAAGTCGTAGTTCCACGGCACGACTTTGACAGATGCTCCCCTGCTAGCCAAACAGCGAATCTGATTATATTTCATGCCACAATCCACGGCCAGGACCTTCACTTTCCCTCCAGAGTTGTACGTGACTGGCTCCTGCAGTGCATAGTAAACACAGTTCCCTTTTAACATTAACTCTGTCTATGCTTTAAATGATGTGAAATCGCTCATTCTTGTCAAAATTGGCACATTTGCTTCCTTTTCAACATTATGGAACTGTTTCTACTCTTTAAATGTTTCTACTCTTTAAATGATAGAAAATGTCTTTTGGTGAGAAATCTCCAATCATCAACCGAAAGAAGCTCTATTTTGCTCCAATTGGGATGTTTTTGAGCGTATTGAGGAAAAACAGAAAAAGTCTATCCTTTTTAACCAAAGGGGAGCTCATTTGGGGCTCAATTTGGGACATTTTTTTGTGTTTTGAGGAACAACTGCATGTATGCATGTAGACCAGAACAAGAGGGAACAAGAGGAGCAATTGAAAAGGATGTGTAAGTAATTATCACCTTGGAAACACTCATATTACGTAAATGTTTTAGGATAGTCCAGCCCTAGACAATTTTAGGATGGTGCCTCCTTGCACACCAAAAGGTTACATTCTTGCTCATCTAATCCTAGCCCTAGGTAACCATGGCTATAGCCTAGCCCTAATCCTAGCCCTAGGTAACCATGGCTATAGCCTAGCCCTAATCATAGCCTTAGGTAACCATGGCTATAGCCTAGCCCTAATCATAGCCCTATAGGTCGCTAATCATGACTATAGCCTAGCCTTAGATTGTGAACCATTGGCTAATCCTAGCCCTAGACTGCAACGATGGCTATTAGCCAGCCTTAATTCTGATGCTGTAGAATCCACCAACTTGCAGTAAAGCTTGCCAGGAGAGGACTCAGCAAAACTGAAGTGCAACCTAAACCTTCCCCGGCAGAGCAGATATTGTGTGTTCCTCTAGTGCAATGTAATGCCATTACGAGTCCATTGAAGGCCTTCAAGAAGGCCACTGAAAAATGGCACACTTCAACAATGAACTGCAGTAGCTCTTAGAGATTAGCATACAAAAAAAATTGTGTTTAAAAGACTACAAATCCAGTGGCAGGAAATCTAGAGAGGACTTTGTTTTGGTTCCAAATTAATACCATATCCAGGGTTTCATTTAGAAAATTGTCCAAGGGGGGGGGGGGGGGGGGGGCAACTGGAGGAATCTGAATTTTAAGGGGGGGCATGATGGTTAAAAGATGTGACAAAGTTTCTAATGAATTTTAATAATACAATTTCCAAGGTGGGGGGAGGGGACAGCCCTCCCCCCCCCTGCCCCTAAATGAGACCCTGATATCCGTGCTGCTGCTGAGAGCCGAACTAATGGTGTAAGTGTAGCTATGTTATATTAAATTACAGAGTACTCGAGTACCTTGCAAGAAACCTCTGCCACTAGATTCCTGGTGTTGGGATCAGAAAAAGGAATTTCTTCTTCCTCTCCCTCGACAACGATCTTTCCCAGAATACTGCCACACTCTCGGATCTTCTTTGTCAGTTCACGAGTATCAATACCTGACAAGTGGCAAGACATACATGCAAGCATTGCTCTAACATTTATAATAGAGAGAGAGAATGTGATCTGACTGATGTGCATTAGCTTATTTCTCAGCTAAACTTTGGCAGTTTCTTAGCATCCAAAACGATGGATTCGGCAGAAGATAACTACTGCCTTGAATGTTTTGCAGGTAGTAAACCAGCACCCGCCCCCCCCCCCAAAAAAGTACCACGAAATAGTCTTCAGGGATCCTGTTTATATCCACTTTCCCCCCTGCACACGCAACTTTCATGCAAGGGGTCCAATTGTCATATTTTTACTACCAGAAGACCCCAATCCATTGCAGCAACTAATCTGTGTTCTCAATTTTAATGAAATTCGCTCGACCACATTCTTACATTTTAACGCCTAATCAAAATGCTCATTGAATAGAGTAGGGCTTCCTCCTAATTTCAACTCTCTAGCACTTGGCAATCTGGAGCAAAATCAGGCATTCAGGTTTTGAGGTTCCCTCCACTTGTAGCTCCCATAACTTGGCTATAGTTATATGTACTTATGAAACATATTTTAGTGTCAAAAGAGAGCACACAGAGAGACCTACAATCTTTTGAGCTATATATCAAGTCCATACCATGAAGTTTACAGAATCTATGTAGCTATAAAGTGGTAACCATAAGTTAAAAAAATTAAACTACAAAAATGGTGACCATACCATTTATTATTAATGGAATGAATTGCACAGCACACAATGGAATGGATCGTTGTCCGTCATATTGAGAACCGGCCTTAAGGGGGGAAGAGGGCTG
Source organism: Cladorhizidae sp. MBARI D1340-BT2 (assembly GCA_028752905.1). NCBI lineage: Eukaryota > Metazoa > Porifera > Demospongiae > Poecilosclerida > Cladorhizidae > Cladorhizidae sp. MBARI D1340-BT2. The sequence goes on along the minus strand of JAQNBH010000005.1, from coordinate 26,117,212 downwards.
AAAACACATATTTTTTCAATTTTTTTTGGGGGGGCCCAAAAGGGTTCATAATATGTCTGAAGATTGAGTTTTAAGTTTCAGAGCAAGTGAATACTTGCATCAGAAGATATAGCCATTTTTATACAGTGCATTATTATTCCATTTCATTTCATTTCACTTCACATTGGAAGAGGTTCTCTCCCATTACCTGGCTATAATCGGGCGGTCGGCGATGATCGCCTACCCAAAATACAGTTTTTAAATATCAAAATGTTGCCAATTTCATGGAGACCCTTACCAGTCGTTTGCGCAATGAATTGGCCAGGCGGGGGTGTAGTGCGCAACCGCTAAGCCGAGCACGTTTTTTTAGGTCACGTGTTTTTTTAGTCAGTTCGCGAGAATCACTTGAAACTTTCACACTGTTGAGTTATGGGGAAGAGAACAGAGAAGCATTTTAAAGAGAAAGGCCAAGGATTCAAGAAGAGTGACGACAAGAAGAAAGCCCTACAGGCGGCTGTTGTTGAGCCTGTCACAGTAGCCGCGCCAGGCAAGTTTTAATGTTTATCTCCGTACTAAAAAGTTACTAGCTGTTTCCTTCCTTTGTTAGTGAGTCTCTTGGATCCTGTAGGTGGGGTAGCGCCTTCTGTGAACCTTCACTTACCTTGCAAGTAATTGCAAATGTCTGAAGAGAGGCCAGTTCCATTGGTGACTATGACCAGTGACTATGACCAGGAAGAAGTTGGCTCTCATGGATCGTTCAGCTGCTTCTGTGGCTGTTGCTACTGGATCTACTGGCTCTACCTCTTTGGACTCGGGTGGTGTTGGAGAACTAGGTAAGGGTAATCGTATAATAAACTTAGATAAGCTTAGAGAGGTCATAGAAAGGTGTAATAAGTGTATTCAATTTGGTAACTGAGCTCCCTTGCAACTGAAGGCCGTAGGGCAGGCATAGTGTCTCATTTTTACTTTTTGTTCAAATTGTAGTAACACTCGAGACATCTCAAACCCTGTATCTGTAGAAGCATTCTTTGAACATCCAGTCAGTACAGGGTGCTCCTCGCATTGCTGGAATTAGTCATTCTGGTCTGGAAGACATCACTGCAGTCATTGATATTTTGCCCCCTCTTAGTTCCACTTGTTTTTTTAAAATATACTAGGTCAATAGGGAGGGAGTGACGCAAATGCAGTAACAGAGTATTATGTTGGATGCCGCTCATAGGTTACATGATTTTTATAGGGTTAGGCATGAAGACATCATTGATGTTAGTATTACTGTTGACGGCACATGGCTTAGACAGGACCACAAATCAAATTATGGCTTGGTTGCGGTGATGTCTTGGGACACTGGAGAGGTTTCAAATTATTATCTTATGTCTAAGTTCTGTCAAGCTTGTGCGCGAAGACCTGAAGATGAAACAGAAGCAAGTTACACAGAATGGTTTGAGGGTCACAAGGTAAATTGTGAAGCCAATTTTGAAGGCTCTTCGGTTTCTATGGAAGTTGTAGGAACACAAAAACTTTTTTAGCGTTCAGTGGAGAGACTGAAGCTTAGGTACACACACATTAATTAGTGATGGGTATACAAATGCACATAAACGGGAGTGCAACAAGTGTCAGGCTTGCCGTCGAGAGGCAGCAGTTTCAATGGAGGGCGGAGCATTGTATGGTCCTGGCATGGGGGACCTGTAACATTTTTATTTTGTTTGTGTCTTGCTTTCTATTGTCAAACAGAGATTTCAAACAAAGATTACTGGAAGATACTTTTGTTTATGTGTATTTTTGTCAAGCTTAGGAATTACTGGAGGATGACTTTTGTTTGTGTTCTATTGTTTTTCAGGGATAACTGGAGGGTGTCGGAAGACATGTGTGGAGGGTGACGATGGATGTGTTTATGTTTTCTAATTCAATATTAGCAAAGCAACGTAACAAGTCTGATGCGTCTTTAATTTATGTGTATGTGTATATATATAATTATTGTTGGTTTTCAGGTTGTAGTTAGGATGTAGGATACTGCTGTTGTTGAATAAATAAAGGACTGAAAGTCAATTGGTTGCTTTCAACATTTTGTTTGTACACACACAATTCTAGTAATGAGGGGATGTATTCTAGTGAAGCAGGGGGTGTTTCTGGCAGCTGGGATGTGATTACAAACGGCTTGGACTTCAAGGCTCAATATCTCTGAAGTGATTTTTGAAAAACCGTTCAAATGATAACTTGAATATTTTTTATCCTTTCATAAAAAAAATTATTTCATTTGAAAGCAAATTTTATATTCTACAACTTGCGCGGGAGTTTTTGTTTGATAGGATTACTAAAAAATACCTATAGATGAAAATGTAACGTGATGTCATAAAGCTATGTTCAGAAAATGCAACAAAAAACTTTTTTTCCAAATTTCAAGACGCGCAGTTTGTAGTACTCATTATGATTGACTAATAGACCGAATAAGAGCCTCGCATAGGTCGTTACTGCAACGTGGTTTACTTAACGGCTTACGGTCCGCACTGGAAGAGCCTATAATGAGCTAGGAAAAAATTATGGCGAAACAAAATAACGAAAGAGACTTACCATTAGAAAGCACAGACTGCAAGCTATAATTTGGTATCTAAATCGGGAGACTAGAGTGAATGCGAGCAAAGATATGGTACTTTATATGAGACAACGCGATACGCAGCCTTCTTTCCCCCTTAACTTGGACATAGTTACAGCTATGCAACGTTATTTTTGTACCAAAAGAAAACAGACAAACCACCTTTTAAGCTATACCTCAAGTTCATACATTAGAATCTATCGAGTTCCAAAGTCATAACTACATGATTTTTCAAGAATAAAAAATCCCCATTAAATATAATCCCCCCTTAATTAAATAACCCATTTTTGTCTTATGTATCCAAGACAACAAAGCTATATTGGATTGACAGGAGAAAGAGGACATGAGGCCTAACCATGCAGACCATGATCCTTTACCTTTTAAAATCACATGACATCTTTACTGAAAGCAATACAATGTTGTGTCCACGATTATGAATGGTAAAGGATCATCTAACTGGTTGTGGTCCACATGGTTACGGTCTTGTTGGGGTTTGTTGGGGTTCGGGTTTTGGGTTTTTCGTTTGTTAAAAAAACCTTTTTTTTTAATAGTTGTTTTTTTCGTTTTTTTAAATTGTGCACATTATAGTTGAGCGGTAGAGGACTACGCCAACTCAGAGCTTCAGGGTCTCCAGGGCTTTCTAACCCGTTTATCATTGTGCTACACTACACACATCACCACACGTTGCTGACTATAACCATGTCCACCACGTTGTCCTCTACAAAAACCTCAGCACATTCCATATCTTGTTGCTATTGTTGACTGTAACCATTGCTAGGTCAGCTACAGCTTCCTTTCAAGGACTTGGTAACAGTTTCCCCAAGAGCGAGAACTCCAAGCTGGATTGCATCAAGAAGACTTATACAAATCTCCGTTCTATCTGAAACGGATCCATCACTGCAATGCACTGGCAGAATTTGGAGTCTTGTGATAGTTAAGTTTTTATGAGTGGACCCACTGTACGCAAATTATGCAACTGGAGTTAATTTAGGCTAACACCGTTTAGGAAGCCAAGAAGCTGCATATGTGAGCGTTAGCTGATATGAACTTGGTTGTTGTCGTTGTTTTGGGGTGGGGGGGTCCACCATTTTGAAGTAGGGTTATGTGGTGAGATGTACAACGTATCCACTGTTGCACACTCCACAGTGAACCTCTCTCAGTCACAATACAATAAAGAAAAATCCTTTCTCCTTGGGAAGGCTCCTTTTAGAAAAAGACTGCCTGCCAGAGTCTTAGCTACTTCCTTATAAGGCTATGTGCATAGTGCTAAGCTGCATGACTGACACATTGACATAGTCTTGTGACTCTGAGTTCATGTACTATCCTGTATCAGCTGATGTCTGTAGGATTAACCCTTTCACTGCATACCCGGTTGTGCCGGGTAGGAAAAAATGTCGTTGAATTGCGTGTCCCTGGTAGTACCGGGTATGTGAAAATATCCTTTTTTTAAATGCGCCTATACTGCACGCGCTATCTATGAACTAGAGGTGACTTCCACGTGGAAGGTCGTGTTTCCCAGCGGTAGGCAGAAAAATGGCAGGAGCACGGTCTCAGCAGGCAATACACTGTCAACGAAGTTGTGGACCAGATCTTTGCTGATACAGACAGCGAGGACAACTTTGACTTGGACAATACAGGTAATTCGTTTCCAAAAGTTGACTCTGATAATGCCGACAGTGATTGGGAGTATTCCATGGACGAGGACGATGATTTGCTCGACTTGGGACGGAGAGGATGATCGAGATACTACGTCTGATGGAGATGAGTAAATGTTCCAAGTGTGCGTTGTTTGTCCTCCCCACATATTCACAGTATGGAGCTGACTAAAGTTGAGGTTCTGAAATGAAGGAACAATATAGTGTTTGCAGTCAAGAAGTTTTATTTCATGAAAGACAATCATTATTGTTACAATTATTTACAAACTGAATTCAAAAAAACTAAATCAGGTTGTGGACAGAAAATAATAGTTTTAGTTTTCGTGTAACAGAGTCTCCAGAAAGTGGTCGGTATTCACTCGAGTCGAGTTTTCTTACCATTCTAACATTGCCAAGTTTGGCTGTTTCTTTTCTTTATTATAAAGGTAGTAGGCTTCAGAAAGAAGAACAATGTCATCATTATGTTACAACAAAGGTTTTTCTCCTAAAATGGTGAACAGTTGATTGCATTTTCCAGCGAAACGACATCAATGTGACCAAAATATATGGCTGCTAAGGGTTAAATAACCAGATAAATGTTCAAAACACATTTGAAAATATGCATCTGAACTTCAAATACCTGCATTCCATCATCCCAGAGAGATGTATGGAGTATAAATGACTAATTGTTGGGGAAAACGCACGTTAAAGTGATTTTTTGAAAAGTTCATGTTTTTTCACGATTCTGCCCGACAAATGTTGATTTGTTTTTTTATAATAAATTGATGAAAATAATGATGTTTTTATTCATTTTATGTATCTTCATCATTATCCAGTGAAAAAAACAGCATCCAGGGGTGTATTTAGGGGGGGGCGGGGGGGGGCATGCGCCCCCCCTTGTATCATTCTCGCCCCCCCCCCCTTGAAATTAGACACCACCCTTATACATTACATACACCATCATTGTATCATTCTCGCCCCCCCTTATGGAACAAGTTCGCCCCCCCTTGGCAAAATTTCTGTATACAACCCTGGCATCCCATAAGAATTTCTTGGATTTTATCACAGATTTGATGGGGAAAAAGGGAAATCCAATATGGCCGCCATGAGGTCACATGACCACCTAACCAAAATTTCAATTTTCCCCCATAGGCCAACCTCTTGCCCATCCAAACACACAAAAAGAATGTCAAAATAACCTCTTTTAGTATTTTTTTGGCATTGATTTCAAAATCACCTTTTTAAAAAGGCCCAGGGGGGGGGGGGGTATTTACCTGCAGCAGTCAAAGGGTTAACTTGTGACTCCGAGTTCATGGACTATTCTGTATATGCATGTATAAGCTGATGTCTGTATGATTAGTTAGATTGGCTTGGAATGTTCCTCAATATGGTTGGGTAGAAGACTTAGTGACATCTTCCACTTGGGTAGTAGCTGTCCGTGGTAGCCAGAGGTTAATCCAATTTTTATCCTTGTTATTATTTTTTAATGGCTGGTCCATTTCTGCATGCAACTGCAAGTTGAACCCAACAGGATTGGGAATGGGTCTCAGCAGCTGAGGAATGTCCAGTACTGCCACAGATATCCGGGATTATTCATGGAGATGACCACGTTCAAATGTTGTGTATAGCTCCAGGCAGTGATTATAGACCAGCGACAGTGGTGGTTAGTGGTCGTAGGAATTAAGAATAGTGGATTCCCGCAATGGTTGTAGGGTCAAGACCACTGGTTGCTTAGTTTCCCACAATGGTCGAAAGATTAAGGTTAGGGGAGTGGTTGCGAAGTGTTCTGCAATGGGAAGGTTAGGGGTTACTAAGCATTCCTGCAATGGCTGTAGGGTCAGGACTAGTGTTTGGTAAGCATTCTGCAATGGTTGCTAATCATTCCTACATGGTTGTACAGGCTAGAGGCAGCGGTTGCTAAGCATTCCTGCATGGTTGCTAATCATTCCTGCATGGTTGCTAATCATTCCTATATGGTTGCTAAGCATTCCTGCATGGTTGCTAATCATTTCTACATGGTTGTAAAGTTAGGGGCAGTGGTTGCTAATCATTCCTGCTGCAGTTGTGTAGGGTTAGAGATAATCCTAGGATGGTCAGGAGAAGCATGGCTAGTACTACGTGTACAAACAACTTGAAACTCTGTCACTCCAAAGACAAACCTGGATTAGTGCCAGTGCACTGCACATACCTCAACCAAGTGATGTATTATGGATGACTGTTCAAGAAACATCATTTACTTACAGTCAGAAAATGTGTTTAGTTTCTCGCATCATGAACAGCCACGTCCACCTGTTCAGACATGAATTGGTATTCTACTTGCACCAGTACCCACAACAATAAATATAATAGACTTCCTGTTTTTGGAAGGCTAATAAAGACTTCCTTTTTCAGGAACCCACAAAATATAATCTTAGGAAGCCACGTAATTATGATTCATCTTCCTGCCATTCTGCCGTGGTTACCATAGATGCCAGTGATTCGTTGTTCTAGCATCCACTGTCCAAGAGAGCGAGTTCCCTCCCAGTGGCTCCAACTGTCACAGTACTCCCCGACAACCAGACCTGACACGTGGATACGATCAGATTCCAGTAACTCCGGCAAGCCAAATTCATGAACCTAAATATCACGCACACATACACAGAAGATAAATATCACGCACACATACACACACAGTGTACAGGCTGTTCTGATGGAATCCATGGACTATCCAAGGACCACCTATGGATGGATGTTCAAAGTTGTTACTCTAATCCTAGCCCAATAACAATAACATTCTCAATAATCAACCTGAAATTGTACCTTCTCGACGTTTCGACTAGATGAAGAGCATCTAGTCGAAATGTCGAGAGAGTACAATTTTCAAGTTGATTATTGAGAAGGTTATTGTAGTTGTCAACTTACAGTTCATTGAAAAAAATTAACTCTAGCCCAATAACTTAACTCTAGTCCAATAACTTGACTCTAATCCAATAACTTAACTCTAATCCAATAACTTAACTCTAATCCAATAACTTAACTCTAATCCAATAACTTAACTCTAATCCAATAACTTAACTCTAGCCCAATAACAACTCTAATCCAATAACTTAAGTCTAATCCAATAACTTAACTCTAATCCAATAACTTAACTCTAGTCCAATAACTTAACTCTAGTCCAATAACAACTTTAATCCAATAACTTAACTCTAGTTAACTCTAGCCCAATAACTTAACTCTAGTCCAATAACTTAACTCTAGTCCAATAACTTAACTCTAGTCCAATAACTTAACTCTAGTCCAATAACTTAACTCTAGTCCAATAACTTAACTCTAGTCCAATAACTTAACTCTAGTCCAATAACAACTACTAATCCAATAACTTAACTCTAGTTAACTCTAGCCTAATAACTTAAATAACTTAACTCTAGCCCAATAACTTAACTCTAGTCCAATAACTTAACTCTAGTCCAATTACTTAACTCTAGTCCAATAACTTAGCTCAACAACAAACTCTGAGTTAACAGTACTTAGCTCAAGTCCTAGAGTGTATAGAGAGGGCAACTTTGGACATGCATATTGATCCTAGGATTGTGCAGCATCACTATGTATTATGGCAGTGTTGCATATGGCTATGTTCACAATCCTATACCAAGTGTAATATGCTACTACATCAAAGCCGTTTCAACATTTCTCTCCACAACAACCTGGGTTACTAAGGCAACCTATGCAGCAAACCAATTGTCATGTGTTTTGACAATCATCCCAACAACTTGCGATAGAAGAGATTTGCCCCTCGGAACGTAAATACACCTAATCAACAAAACATCTCTGCATTTGTGCTTCCATCTTGAAAAATAATTTGCTAAAAGCAAATATCTCAATGGTAGCAAGTGCCTTCAAATCTAATGGGGATGGTGGCTCTATTAATAACCCCGAGAAATGAGATAATGCGTTTATGGAAAGTAGGCTTAGAATGGTCTGTATTGAACCGGGACTATTCTTTTATGGTCCTCTTTTGATGGGGCGGGGCATTAAACGAGCCGAGTCCTTGCAACCAAAGTACGAAACAAATAAAATGTGCTCATTTACGAGCATAAAGAAGAGAGAGAGAAGAAAGGAGAGGGAAAAGGGGCACACCAATTCCAAAATGCCTCTTAACCGTGCCATTAAAGTTCTATTTGAATGCATGGGGCGGAGTTATTTTCAAGCGGGAGAGAGGGGAAAAAAGCGCATGAAGCGTTGACTAGAGTTGGAAGAGCTTCGACTATCATCTGCCCTAAGCAAAATAGTAGTGTCTTGGCTACCAGATTACAAAACAATCGAGTCTACCACACTTTAGTGACCATACGAAGTTCGTGCTTCTCGATCTCAAAGGCTATCTTCGATGTTGAGGCAATGTTTAGCTAATGATCGACTTTTGTGATGCTCCTCCCCCTATAGAAACATGCAGAGATGGAGTTCAGAAGCTTTACCTGAGCTTAAGGGGGGACATCTGCACTTTTTTTTTTTTTTTTTTTAACCTGTGGTTACAACTTTAGAGCTCAGTAGATTCTGCAAACTTCATGGTATGGACTTGATATATAGCTCAAAAGATAGGTCTCTCTGTGTGCTCTCTTTTGATACTAAAATATGTTTCATAGGTATAACTATAGGCAAGTTACTAGACCCTAAAGCGGAGGGACCACAAAAACCTGAATCGCTCCAACCTCCATAGAAACCACTCTGAGTTGCGAAGTGCAAAAAAATTAAAAATGGTACAAGTGGCTAGAGGAAGCTCTAGAGTACGCAATGACTATATTGAGTAGGCGTGAAAAATTTATTACCTGGTCAAGCGCGCGGTTGGAAAATTGAAGGCGTTGACAAGGCGACGCTTTGTCAACGCCTTCAATTTTCCAACCGCGCGCTTGACCAGGTAATAAATTTTTCACGCCTACTCAATATAGTCATTGCGTACTCTAGAGCTTCCTCTAGCCACTTGTACCATTTTTAATTTTTTTGCACTTCGCAACTCAGAGTGGTTTCTATGGAGGTTGGAGTGATTCAGGTTTTTGTGGTCCCTCCGCTTTAGGGTCTAGTAACTTGCCTATAGTTATACCTATGAAACATATTTTAGTATCAAAAGAGAGCACACAGAGAGACCTATCTTTTGAGCTATATATCAAGTCCATACCATGAAGTTTGCAGAATCTACTGAGCTCTAAAGTTGTAACCACAGGTTTAAAAAAATAAAATAAAAATGCACAGACGGTCCCCCTTAAGGGGGGTGTTTACCACGATTCTATATTTTCACTTAATTTGTCATAACTTCATTATTTTTAATTTTTTGTAAGTCATTTTTATGTCAAATGTAGTACATTTGATGCTCTTTCCAATGATATGTTTAGTTTGTGCATAGCTACTTCCTAGATCAAGATATGGTAAACTGAATACTTCCCTTCTCAGTCGGTGCATAGAACGCTAACCTCATACTCGGACTTTCACTTAGGTTGTGCTAATCACAGCCACAGATGTGTAAAATGCATTGACCGAATTTACACATCATGTCGTGTTGGGGAGTACTGGAGGTCAACAAAGAAATCTGTTTTCCCCCCACAAAACCAACCATACCTTGACCTAGCTTACCCCTATCAAAATATTCTCAGTGGAAATGAGAGCAAGAAAAGAGCTTCAAGATGATATATTGAAAGTTGCCCCATCTATTAGAAAAAATGAGTTATATACTTTTTTGTGACTCCGGTTCCACCACTTTGGTAAGTTGAGAAAACGAGCCACAAAGTTACAGTAAGTTGATTGTCATATTGCACATAATATACATCTTTCTTTATAGTGACTCTATACTGCATGTGTACATAAAACAACGGGTATTGGCCTTTCAGCTGGTTCAGCTAAAGGGAAAGGTGGCCTTTCTTCTGCCACAGGCATTTGCTGACGCTGAACTCCCATGAAACCGCTTACTCTTCTTTGCTCGAGCAACCAAAAAAATGTCACGTGGACAGGATGCGCAGGAAGTAGTAAAAGAATTCAGGACTGCTCAGTAATCAAGGAAACAGGAAGTAATGAATAATGGCAAATTTTCAGGCTTCTAGCTATAACTGTTTGCAAACGCCTCCCGCTTTTGCAATAGCCATCTTCCTCCAGTCTTCGTCAATCTTTGGTAAGAGGTTTTCTCCTGGATCTTTCTTGAAATAGCATGCAATAAAACAGCTATAACTTTAGAATGGAGCTTTCAAAAGCTCTGGAATTTGAAATGCCCATGGCTTATAGACCAGAGTATAGAATGATACAATATTTTATTCATGGTAAACACCCCCCTTAAGGAAGCACCAAGCACTAGCAATGAAGGTAGGAAAAAGCCAACTATAATTTTGTGCGCATATAATTTTAATGTGTAGCTAGCTAAGCTTATCTTGTTAGAGCTATAAGGGCTTAGTAATGGATTCTTATAAGCAGCATCCCATTTTCTAGAAGCATCACACTGCCATAGAAACACATACAAACAAATAGCTATTATCATAGAGGACCAGTCTGCACTAAAATTGCTACCAACGTCAATTGGCATCAAATCGTTCAAAGCCTGCACATGTGTCACGAATTGGCGTCTTCACAATTAATCTGTTAAAAATAGGCATGACAATAAGAAGGAAAATATATTACTATAAATAATAATGAAAATGAAATAAGAAGCAGGATCCAAACAAATGATACCATCAAACAAGGAGTGACAGTAGTAGGTAAAGCACAATGAAATGCACTGGACACATTCTCATTGACTTGCCTCACATCAAGCATTCTTCAACCTTCCATTAAACAGCAAGGTGATGACTGACTAACCTTGTCTGCTGGAACTCCATAACTTCCAATGATGGGATAAGTCATGACCAAGATTTGGTCTTTATAAGAAGGATCTGTGAGAGATTCTGGATACCCCACCATGCCAGTCTGAAATACTTCATATAAAGCAACAACACAGCAAAGCAATGTAAAAAAACACAGCATAGTCCAGTTTGTAAGGAAATTTTGGAATACACCCGGAGCCTTACCAACTTCACCAGTGGTAGACTTGCAGGCACCAAAGATACTGCCATGATACTCGGTACCATCCTCCAGAATTAGACGTGCCATATTGCACTACTTGAAGAGCCCGCTCTGAAAAACCACGTGGATACGGAGGTCGTCATAGGCAAACGCACAACTGTTAGTCAGTGGGTGTGGTTGGAAAAATGGCGAGCAATCAGGGTGGTGTGCCCAAGAAGGCTTACGATCTTCTGTTCAAGCTTCTTTTGATCGGCGATTCTGGGGTAGGGAAGACGTGTGTACTCTTTAGATACGCAGACGATACCTTCAACACAACCTTCATCTCCACTATAGGTAAGACCGTCGTGGCTGGATGTGCCGTCCAGTGCTTCGTTGTGTGTATACACCCTCCCTGATTAAGATTGCAAAACCATGTATGCTTGCATTCCTACCCTCATCATTCATGGAATGATTGTTGCTTCATTGGTAGACCAGCTAGCTAAAAAAAATAATAAAGCTAAAAAAAAAGACCTCGGTATTGTTTGGAGGGCTACATTGCCCTTAATCCCCTGGCCATGTAGTTAAATAGGTGTGCTTGTTATTATATTGACAAACTAGTGAGCTCAAGCATTGCTACAAAGTTTATATGGATGTGTGGGAAGGTACGTCCTTGTGGATAGACGCAAGTTAACCAATTAACCCCATTATCACCAGAGAAACACACTCTTCGGGGCATCATGATTTTTTTTAATTTTTACCACGCATGCTAAACACTTAAATATGAAGGTGATAATTGTTTGCACACACATATCCTAGGTCCTTGTAAAATGAAATTCTACAACCTGAGGAGGAAGGCTTTTTTTTTAAGGCGGCCTATTGCACTTATTGGACCGTCTCTTCAAGCTGGTTCTGCTCTCTCTGGAAGATTTCTGCTGGGGGAGGTTGCACCAGGTACCCATGCCTTGTGGAAACCACTCGCACTGTCTTGCCATAGAAAGTGCTACTGGACGGATTTCTTTGCTCTAGACAAGGAGTTGTGTAGTTTTGGTTTGTTTTTTGACTTGCCCTCAATGGAGCCCGTTCTTATATCAACTGTAGCTTACCATATTCACATGTTCTAATGAGTTAGAAATGATTGTTCATTAAAAAGGAGAGGATATAGCTATAACGATGCTTTAAGATTTATCTTTAAATTAAGTGTGTGTTTTGTTTTTGAAGCCGACATTTCAACCAATGCGCTGGTCTTCATCAGGACAAATTTAAAAAACATTGGCTTCGAGAAAACCAAAAAGCTGATTTTGAAGAGATATCTGAAAGCATACCATGTTAGCCGAGAGTAATCATACGCGTCATACGAGCTATAAATACGTTTATATTTGCATTGAACTTAAACATATCTGAGGTTAGAAGCCTACAGGGCAAAACTGGCGAAAGCAAAAGTACGTACATATTGGGAAAATGAGCACGTGTTCTTCCTATGTAGCTGCACATCTCTCGCACGCTTCCTTGTTAATGTGCATTAACATTTTAAAATAGCTCTGTGTGTGTGTGTCGTTGTGTGTACTTTATTTTGCCACCAAAGGTTTGGGGATATCTGTTCCGAAGTTACGTGCACCCAAAGTAGGGGGCGTCGATTTTGACAAACTCGGTTTGTGGTTGGCGTGCACGGTGGAAACTTGTTGAGTAGTCGGGTAGAGCTGTAGTCCACGCACTAAAGATGTGTGAAAACAATTAGCTTGAAGAATGGAGGCAATGAAATTCCACACGGAACTAATTGATCCTAGACTCCTTTCCCCCCCCCTTTTTTTGGCTGTTTTCATAATCATATTCATAGCATTTTAACATGAATGCGAAATACAGTTTGCTGTAAGCATTGGCTTCATTGAGGTAAGTGGAGCTCGAGGTAAGTTGTGTCTGCTAGTGTAAACATGCAGCAGAGAAAGCCATCCAGTTATGTCTCCTTTCTCAAGGACAAAGGGATTCAGATGGTTCCTGGCCGGCACGACTTTCCTCAGAGCTTCCAGAGAAAGCAGGATTGGCCTGGAAGAGACAAATGGTCTGGAAGAGACGAGCCATGGTCTGGAAGAGACGAGCCATGGCCTGGAAGAGACAAGCCATGGCCTGGAAGAGACAAGCCATGGTCTGGAAGAGACAAGCCATTGTCTGGAAGAGACAAGCCATGGTCTGGAAGAGACAAGCCATGGTCTGGAAGAGACAAGCCATGGAGACAAGCCATGGTCTTGAAGAGACAAGCCATGGCCTGGAAGAGACAAGCCATGGTCTGGAAGAGACAAGCCATGGTCTTGAAGAGACAAGCCATAGTCTGAAAGAGACAAGCCATGGTCTTGAAGAGACAAGCCATGGCCTAGAAGAGACAAGCCATGGTCTGGAAGAGACAAGCCATGGTCTTGAAGAGACAAGCCATGGTCTGGAAGAGACAAGCCATGGTCTGGAAGAGACAAGCCATGGTCTTGAAGAGACAAGCCATGGTCTGGAAGAGACAAGCCATGGTCTTGAAGAGACAAGCCATGGCCTGGAAGAGACAAGCCATGGTCTGGAAGAGACAAGCCATGGTCTGGAAGAGACAAGCCATGGTCTGGAAGAGACAAGCCATGGTCTGGAAGAGACAAGCCATGGCCTGGAAGAGACAAGCCATGGTCTTGAAGAGACAAGCCATGGTCTGGAAGAGACAAGCCATGGTTGCAAGTGTCTGCCCTTTATTTCTCTCTTTCTTTCTTAACAAAATCGGCTGTTCCGGCATTGAACTGGATTATAGATTTCCCACTATTTTTATTGTAATTTGGCATCTACTGGGCATGTGCAGGTGTTGTTTGTTTGACAACGAGGGTTCACATGGTTCAATACTTGTGTATATTTTGCCAGAGGTGTTGGCAGTTGCGCCCAGTACCAACTTTCGCTGGCCAATCTGCTGGATAATAGCGTTTGAATTGTGAACTGTGAAGTAGGTGGAAGTTGAGGAACTCCGAAGTAGAGACACGCCCTTTTCAAAATCCGATTTTGATGTAGTGATCTGTCTGCACTCATAGTTAGCGAGTGTCCTGATAGGCCATACATGTGGTGGCAGTTGCATGCTACCCTGCGCTGGTCATGAGTGTGGATACACAGGGCACAGGTGTTTGGAGGAAACTCCCCGTGACTGTACATCCAGAGCAATGCTGTCGTACATATGTATGTGTACATGTATATATGTGTATGTACAGTTTATGGTTGCGTCTTCCTTGATTACTCATTCCACCAGATGTAATTTCAGTTGGGTGCCCGACTCCCAGAGGCAAAGGTGTACTGTGTGAGGTCATTTGATTTGCTTGGGTGTTTGGTGCCCCGGTTGCCTTGGCATGCACTGTGGCCCTCACTTGTAGGTTCTCTCTCGCTCGTGCTTATTAGGTGTGTGTTCAGTAGTGGTGGAAACCATGGCAGTGCAGGCAGCTAGCAGTCTCACCTAGACCAATTGAAGGGCTGCTGCTCGCACCTAAGGGTCTAATATGGCATGGAGTGTTTGGTTGGCTTTGATCTCCATGGCTTGTGGTGTGGGCTGCTGTGCTAGTTAGCTACCAGCAGATAGTGATGACAATGTGTGTGTGTGTGTGTGTCACAAGATGTGTAGTTGTCAGTGAGTAGGCATGATGATATCCGCTATAAGGAGATAGTAATGTGCATGTTGAGCAAGGTTGTACCTGCTGGCACTGTGTATGGACTGACTAGCAGTTGAGTTACCTGTAACACGTAATGTTCCAGTCAGCGTGGGCTTCAACTTGTTTTGCTGATGGGTTGTGATTTTTTCTTCTTCTTCAGTTCATGCGATGGCTGGGCTCTGACTTACTGCTGTCCACAAATGTAGCCTAGTTACGCTGGGTTTACAAGAATGACGTGATGATTTGGCTGTGATTGTGTGTGTGATCCAGTAGCTGACAATAAGGAGTTGCCCAATACCTACCTGTCTTCCCCCTACTGTGCAGAGATGCCTACCACCAAGGCTGTGTGCTGCAGCTGGACAGATTACAACCCTCTCGGGTGTACTTTCAGGGGCTTGATGGTTTACTTGTTGTGTGTAACCTGGGAAGTTGCCAGTTGATGTGCAGGAGCGATGTCCAGACTAGTCACATGAGCAGATTAATCACGTGACCAGGCTGGCTAGTTTGTAAAGCATGATGATTGATTCTATGTGATGCACACCTGTAGTTTGCATCCACTTGCTCATTTGCAGCACTGATAGTCAGGATGACGCTAGAGCTAGGCGAGGATTGTTAGTCGGGATGAAGCTAGCGCTAGGCGAGGATTGTTAGTCGGGATGACGCTAGCGCTGGGCGAGGATTGTTAGTCGGGATGAAGCTAGCGCTAGGCGAGGATTGTTAGTCGGGATGACGCTAGCGCTGGGCGAGGATTGTTAGTCGGGATGAAGCTAGCGCTAGGCGAGGATTGTTAGTCGGGATGACGCTAGCGCCAGGGGAGTATTGTTTGTCGGGATGAAGCTAGCGCTAGGCGAGGATTGTTAGTCGGGATGACGCTAGCGCTGGGCGAGGATTGTTAGTCGGGATGAAGCTAGAGCTAGGGGAGGATTGTTAGTCGGGATGAAGCTAGCGCCAGGGGAGTATTGTTTGTCGGGATGAAGCTAGCGCTAGGCGAGGATTGTTAGTCGGGATGAAGCTAGCGCCAGGGGAGTATTGTTTGTCGGGATGAAGCTAGCGCTAGGTGAGGATTGTTAGTCGGGATGAAGCTAGTGCTAGGCGAAGATTGTTAGTCGGGATGAAGCTGGCACTAGGCGAGGATTTGTTTCAATGTCCTGCCTCTCTTGAGGTGTTGTTGTTCCTGATGTCCCCTAAAACTTCAAAATCATTGACTTCGGGCGGGGGGGGGGGGGGGCCATACCATATTTTTTATGTGTTAAAAAAATCCTGTGGTTTTGAAGCTGCATAAATTCTGCGTACTTCGCTCTATGAACTTGATCAAAAGATAGCTCTCTCTGTGTGCTCTCTTGATACTAAAAACTGTGGCATAGGTACAACCATACCTGTGACACAGGCAGTCAAAGTTGGGGACCTCAAAACCAGCCTGCCCAAGTTGTCTGCAGTTCTAGCTCCTAATTGGAAAATGCTGGAAACCCTCCTCTATGCAACAAGTGTTTCAAAATGCACTGGTCAAGACAGCAGATGGATAAATAATTTTTGGAACACCAAGTGAGCTTGACCACATGCTTGCATTTTAGAGCTAATGAAAACACTAGAGAAGAGCTAGCCACTGGTCTGGCACCTTCCAATTAGGAGCTAGAACTGCAGATGGGTATGTAGGCTTTGAGGTCCCCAACTTTGACTGCCTGTACCTTGGACATGGTTGTACCTATGAAACAGTTTATTTTAGTATCAAAAGAGTGCACACAGAGAGACTTATCTTTTGAGTTCTATATGAGATTCATAAAGTGAAGCGTGCAAAATTTATGGAGCACCAAAAGTGGTAAACACATTTTTTAGTAAAAATATGGTCCCCCTCCCTGTCAAGTCTACAAATAGATCGTCCTCACTACTCCTTCATGTCGGCTTCACGTACGACTTTGACAAGATCAATGTACTTGGGCACCTGCTACGTGTATTCAGTCTAGTCCTGAAAATGGCCTAAAATATCTACAACCAACTTGATGACCTTTAACCATTTAAAATCATACCTACCAAAAATATACTGCATCCCAAGGGAATATATTTTAAATGGTAAAGGGTCGTTTTCTCCTTTCCCCCTTCTTTTCCTCCCTACATACATGGTGACAGTAGTTTCCATCCAGTCGTGTTATTTACAATAATTGTGTTATTGTTTCAAGTTGTCTGTTTGTTTTCTAACTAGTAATATATGCGAGGCATCGAGTGGCGAGAAAGGGGAGGAACAGAAAGTATATTTTGGCCTGGTGTCCTCTGTTGGACAACCCTAGCATAGCTGGAGCCCTAATACAGTGTGTTTGCTGTCATCGTGTTGTAAGGCTTGAATTGTGACAAGAGAAATAGTTAAGAATTATATCTATTAAACATTCCTTACCGATTCCGAACTTGCTGCGTGCAACTTGTTCGCCAAGGTTAAGCCAAGAGCCCACTCGCTCAGACTCACAGAGACGATATTTACAGTTTAACGACCCCGTTTTATGTAAGGTGTTAAACACGTCCACAGCTGGAGCATGTGATGAATTATGTGGCTATTTCAGAATGGAACTCCAGCACCCTTTCCTGTCAGCTATTAGTCATGTTAGTCCATTCTCACCTGCCTGTGCGGCCAGTCCTCTATCTTTGCATCTACTGCTGGGTGTTTTCTCGGCCGTTCTCTATACCAACACGACCCTTCCTGGTTTCATAAGCCTGCATTAGTTGAGGTGAGTGTAATTTTTTATGGGTGAGCAAATAGATGGGTATGACATGCGCTGGAATACCAAGTTTTCCATCTACTTCCCCACCGGGGGGCTTGCTTCGCCCGCCACTTCTAGTTGTGCAGTGGAGGACTAGACTGAGTGTAGGCACTAAAGGCTCTCCAGGGCTTTTAACACTTTCTGTTGTGCACTACATATGTCGACACACGACACGCCTTGTTGCAGTTGTTGACTGTGCCCATGCAGCGTCAGTTACAGCCTCAAGGACTTGGTAACAGTGGCACAGGAGAGTTCCACCAACCAAACAGCTGGACTGATTTCTATGGTTAAACAAGGCCAGGTGAACTAGCATGTCGCGATGCTCACAACGTCCGCTAATCGTGTATTTTTTGGTTGTTTTACGATCGAGAAGTGCATTAGTCGCTGCAAGGTGTCGGAACATTTGGAGTCTTCCGGTACTAAAATCATCATGATTGGACCTGTTGTTGTGCGCAGGTTTCACAGGGGAGGCAAAGAGATGAGGAGTGGTTATTGTTGTTTCAATGTGGTTCTTTGCTACACCCGTTTACTTCCTTAGCAAAGGACTCAACGAGTGGTGGGTGTCTTTTTTGTGGCCAGTACCAGCACTTAGGCTGCTAAGAAACTGCCTGGGTGAGTTTCAGCCCGGACACGAGTTTTGTGGGGAGCACCATTTTGAAATACACTGTAACAGGGATGCTACTGCACTGCTATACTTAACATCAGTTGTTGCCGTGCAGAGTGCAGTGCTTAATTAAAGGAACTGTCTGCTACAGGAAGTGCTATAATGAGAATGTGTGCAAAGTTTTGTATTGCCTGTTGGCTTGTGAGAGGCGAACACGGAATGTGCTGGTGCAGAAGCTGCGGGGGCTGAGCTGCAGCTGCAAGTACTTCACCAATTTTATTTCACGTCTAGGGAGGAGCCGAGCAGAAGACCATGTGATTGCCAACGTGGAGCGGTACGATTCGTAGCAACAATTTTTGAAGATTCGACTAGTGGACATGCTGTCTGTGGTAGCTATCCTATGTTATTGTTAGAGCAGACTCAAGCTTTTTTTTATGGACAGAGGTGAATTGAACCAGCCAAGAAACTGGTAAAACTGGTTTCGTTTTCAGGACGTCAAGTGGAGGAAGGTGCCGGAAGCCCTGAGCAACCATACCAAGACATACATAGACTTATGTTGACACCATATCCTGTGGGTCTCGTCTTGGTCATTAACCTTCTGATCTACTTGTGAGTTTGAGAAGAAGTAGTTCCATCCATTCACCTTCCCCTCGCATCCCAATGGATGAGCATGTCTGAGGGAGCCAGTTACAGAAGAGAGAAGTTTTTCTCCGTGCCTTCCTTGACATAACCAGGAGTCAAGGGCATGTCAAACTTGTTCCCATATTCACTAGTACAGTACGTGCAGCGTTCAGTTCTCCTCCCACTTGGTGTGAGGCTTATGTTGTGGCTTAACCTTAAGAGGTGGAGCTTGTTGAATCCCTGATGCCTTCCCGTTAGGAAATTGTATGGGGAACAAAAAAATTGCTTTCTTCATTCTGCCCAACGACAGCAGGTTACTTACGTGTAGAACTTGGAATATCGCGGGATGTCCTTAAGAGAGGTTGTGGCCATACAGGGATGACTTACATGTAGAACTGGGAAGATGGCGGGATGTCCTAAGAGAGGTTGTGGCCATACAGGGATGACTTACGTGTGGAACTGGGAAGATGGCGGGATGTCCTAAGAGAGGCGTTGGCCATACTGAACACATGTGTACAAGTTCTAAGACAAACACAAAACAAACCAAAAATCAACACTGAGCGGTGCAAAGGAAGTGAGGACATTATATATATATTTATGTATTAGGCTTCTCCCGGCAACTAACTAGGAACATCAACAAAGCCACACTGCTGTAAACACATGTACACATGTCAGCTTGCACCTAATGAACTCAGAAATGTATGTAGTGTATTGCCTCTAGCTTTGCTAATGAAAGAATTCAAGTTATAAACTCGGCCTGAGTGCTGGACTCCTGGTGAAACAGAGCCTGGATATTCACAGGAATGTGCCTAGTGGGTGTACCTAGTAGCTGGGTTCCCTCCTGAGAGGAGGCGTTGGTGCCCACCAGCAGCAGTCACCTCTTGGCTAGGGTAGGGCACCGGGTATAGGCAGAGGCTAGAAGAAGAAGGTAATGGTCTAGACGTGAGTCTAGCGACTGTGAGCTCTATGGTCAGAACATGACTTGTGGGTTTTCAATTTCCCACTCTGCCCCTTTTCCACTTTGCTTGCTATCTCTGTTCCTCAAGAAGAGGTCAGAGGTTGACCTGCTCTAGAAGCAGTCATGACGCCTTGACAGGAGTGTTTTCAGACACCTGCCTTGAGCTTGGTGTCCTGGTTTCTGCGGCGATGGTTAGATATCTGTTGGTCTCGGGCTCAATGTTGGAATGTTGTGATTTATTGCTTTCCTCTCAAGTTGCAGCTCTGTCAGGAATTGGAGTCAAGCGCAGCAATTGTTACTACTACTACTACTACTACTACTACTACTACTACTAGCAGTGCAGGGGGGAAAACTCTATTTCTGTTTTAGAGTTCATTGTTTATTATTATTTTATTATTATTGTTGATATTAAAGCCCCTGTTCAAATGCTCCACTATGGCTCCTCCCTCTGATTATTTGGCTACTGTTAGGAGAGGAGGGTTTGGTGCCAGGCCAGGAGGTCAGGTACAGGGTGGGATTAGGGGTGTAATTAGGTGAGCACGTGCTTGTGTATTATTAACATAGTCATGTTCACTATTAGGTGAGCACGTGCTTGTGTATTATTAACATAGTCCTGTTCACTATTAGGTGAGCATGTGCAACATAGTCATGTTCACTATTAGGT
Source organism: Cladorhizidae sp. MBARI D1340-BT2 (assembly GCA_028752905.1). Lineage (NCBI taxonomy): Eukaryota > Metazoa > Porifera > Demospongiae > Poecilosclerida > Cladorhizidae > Cladorhizidae sp. MBARI D1340-BT2. Next base: position 26,096,769 of record JAQNBH010000005.1, on the reverse strand, counting down.
GAGCACGTGCTTGTGTATTATTAACATAGTCATGTTCACTATTAGGTGAGCATGTGCTTGTGTATTATTAACATAGTCATGTTCACTATTAGGTGAGCACATGCTTGTGTATTATTAACATAGTCATGTTCACTATTAGGTGAGCACATGCTTGTGTATTATTAACATAGTCATGTTCACTATTAGGTGAGCACATGCTTGTGTATTATTAACATAGTCATGTCACTATTAGGTGAGCATGTGCTTGTGTATTATTAACATAGTCATGTTCACTATTAGGTGAGCACGTGCTTGTGTATTATTAACATAGTCATGTTCACTATTAGGTGAGCACGTGCTTGTGTATTATTAACATAGTCATGTTCACTATTAGGTGAGCACATGCTTGTGTATTATTAACATAGTCATGTTCACTATTAGGTGAGCACGTGCTTGTGTATTATTAACATAGTCATGTTCACTATTAGGTGAGCACGTGCTTGTGTATTATTAACATAGTCATGTTCACTATTAGGTGAGCACGTGCTTGTGTATTATTAACACAGTCATGTTCACTATTAGGTGAGCACATGCTTGTGTATTATTAACATAGTCATGTTCACTATTAGGTGAGCACGTGCTTGTGTATTATTAACATAGTCATGTTCACTATTAGGTGAGCACATGCTTGTGTATTATTAACATAGTCATGTTCACTATTAGGTGAGCACGTGCTTGTGTATTATTAACATAGTCATGTTCACTATTAGGTGAGCACGTGCTTGTGTATTATTAACATAGTCATGTTCACTATTAGGTGAGCACATGCTTGTGTATTATTAACATAGTCATGTTCACTATTAGGTGAGCACATGCTTGTGTATTATTAACATAGTCATGTTCACTATTAGGTGAGCATGTGCTTGTGTATTATTAACATAGTCATGTTCACTATTAGGTGAGCACGTGCTTGTGTATTATTAACATAGTCATGTTCACTATTAGATGAGCATGTGCTTGTGTATTATTAACATAGTCATGTTCACTATTAGGTGAGCACGTGCTTGTGTATTATTAACATAGTCATGTTCACTATTAGGTGAGCACATGCTTGTGTATTATTAACATAGTCATGTTCACTATTAGGTGAGCACATGCTTGTGTATTATTAACATAGTCATGTTCACTATTAGGTGAGCACGTGCTTGTGTATTATTAACATAGTCATGTTCACTATTAGGTGAGCACGTGCTTGTGTATTATTAACATAGTCATGTTCACTATTAGGTGAGCATGTGCTTGTGTATTATTAATATAGTCATGTTCACTATTAGGTGAGCAATGTGCTTGTGTATTATTAACATAGTCATGTTCACTATTAGGTGAGCACATGCTTGTGTATTATTAACATAGTCATGTTCACTATTAGGTGAGCACATGCTTGTGTATTATTAACATAGTCATGTTCACTATTAGGTGAGCACATGCTTGTGTATTATTAACATAGTCATGTTCACTATTAGGTGAGCACGTGCTTGTGTATAATAAACATAGTCATGGTTACTATTAGGTGAGCATGTGCTTATATATTCAGCGTCCTTCATTTTCTTCTGCTCAGGTATTGATTTCAAGATCAAAACCATCGAATTGGAAGGAAAGAAAATCAAGCTCCAGATATGGTAAGCTCATTGTTGTCTGGCTGGTTATTTATGAACTTCCCTGGTCTGTCTGGGCTGGTGATGTCTCCTCACCTCAGACAACTCTGTGTGAACCTGACTAACCTCAGACAACTCGGTGTAAACCTGATTTAACTTTGACAGCTCTGTGTGAACCTAACTTACTTCAAACAACTCTGTGTGAATCTGACTAACCTAGACACCTGTGTGAACCTGACTTAATTAACTCTGTGTGAACATGACTTACCTCTGACAATTTGTAAACCTGACAACCTCTGACAGCTCTGTGTGAACCTGACTTACCTCTGTGTGAACCTGTGGCAACCCACCTAGCTGTCCTTTCCTAGGTTGGAGCCAGGATCACAGCTAGAGTAGGTTATAGCAGGGCTAGAGTTGAGAGCATGCGAGAGAGCATGGGGGGTGTTGAAAGGCTATGGGCAGCGTTGGGCATGGGACCATGTGCAAGGTTAGGACAGGGTTAGGGATGGGACCATGGTCAGGTTACTTAGGACAGAGATTGCTAAGACCTTGGGCAAGGTTAGGACAGAGCTAGAGTTGAAGTTGTGTCTAGGGTTACAACTGTGGCTTGATCTAGGGTTATGCTTGCTTAGATGAATCTCTAGCAATCCCCGACCTGCTCTGTACTGATCCCTGCGATGACGATGCATCTTTTTCTTCTTCTTTAAAATCTTGCAAACTTGAGACCCTTGAATTGCACCCCTAAGCCAGATTCCATTGAGAAGCCTCGGGTATAGAATCTCAAACACGTCAGCTATAAGTTCTCTCTCCTCTTCATGAGGTGTCTTGTTCATTTTTATTACTTACAGGGACACGGCCGGCCAAGAACGATTCCATACTATCACCACCTCTTATTATCGTGGAGCTATGGTATGTTATTTAATATACTCCATGTCATGTGCTTGTTGCCAAGTGCATGCTTCCAAGCACCTGCGTTGCATTGGCCAGCTATTGATGGAGTCCGTCTGTGAATACCCTTTACCAGCTATTAATGATCATTACTTCAGCCAGCATGCTTGGGCCTTCTTCAGGGTGACAGTGATATGGTGTGTGTGTGTGTGTGTGTGTGTGCACACAGTTAGTTAACACTTGATCAAGGGTAGGTGAGTCCCCAAGCTGTGTATGGAGAGCAGGACAGGGAAAGTGGCCAACCCACTGCCACACCTCTATTCAGTGTGTTCCCACTGGTGGGTTATTGATATATAGCAAAAAAAATAATCCGTGTATAGCAGCTAGCTGCCCTGCTATATCTCCCTGGTGAAACGGCCATGATTGTTACCTAGCGAGACGAGGAAGAGCTATATTTTTCTTTAAACTTTGATGCTGATGCACATGAGCAGAGTACATGACGCATATTTGAACTCGAGCTGGCACGGGTTATTTCCATCCTCATTTACAAAATGTACTGTCAAAGGTAATGATCTACAGTGTCACTTGCCAAATATTATACCCACGACCAATTGGCACACATTTGCGCAACAATGATGACGGGAGTCAGTGTATAAGAAATCAACATCCTTGAGGAAGTCTAGAAACTGAAAAGATGTGTGTATCCGAAGATGCGTTAACCATGCCATCAATCACAGAAGCACTTGTAGGCTATGAGGAGGAGAGTGACACTAGCGGGGGGACGTCATTTGCCTTCCGAGCTAAAAAGGAGAGCTATGACACTCTAGTAGCAATCAGCTAGTCATTTTGCCTCTCCTCTGAGAGTGGACGCTGCATCTATATTCTTGTGGCCATTGTGCCTTGTGCAAACAGCATGCAATGGCTGAACATGACTGTGTGTTGCTCACATCTTCTTAGCTTGCTAAGAGATAAATTGGGCCCTGATGAAGTACGTGGTTGTTTGTGTGTCATTGCTAAGAGATAAATTGGGCCCTGATGAAGTACGTGGTTGTTTGTGTGTCATATATAGACGTCTTTAAAAGGGGGAACTATACCTGAAACAGGGGGGGAAACGTCTGTTGATTTAGACTGCCCATAACTTTTTTTTATAATTACTCTGTCCAAATAATATTATGCCCATATTGTTCCTTGATCTATGTGCTTTCCAATGATATAAAAGATTAGTCTATAGGCATATTTTCTCAGAAGATACATGCAGAAATATCAAGGCATTCCAAAAAACTAAACACTTCTGCCCCAACACTTCCATACTTACAAACCAAAAGCTGTAAATTGGTCTGTGGTTTGGCTATTATATGTTGGAGACATTTTTTTTTTTTACTTGATGGGTTGTCAAGTTATGGTGATCAGAAGAGGTGACCTTTGCAGATTTATCGTTAAGATCGCGTATTCACTAATACGGCAGGATGCCCCACTCCCCCCAGTTTAGTTATTGCATTTTTGTCTCGGCCATATAATAGCTATTAGCTTAGGCAAAACCACAGACCAATTTACAGCTTTTGGTTTATAAGTATGGGTGAGGGGGAAGTGTTGGGGCAGAAGTGTTGTTGTTGTTTTTTGAATTTCTTGATATTTCTGCATGTATCTTCTGAGACTATAGACTAATATTTTATATCATTGGAAAGCACATGATCAAGGAACAATATGGGCATAATATTATTTGGACAGAGTAATTATTTTAAAAAAAGTTATGGGCTGTCTAAATCAACAGACGTTTCCCCCCCCCCCAGTTTCAGGTATAGTCCCCCCTTTAAAATGCTTTGATTTTTGTGAGTGTGGTGAGATGGATAATGGTGACGTATGTGTGGAGTGTTGATGTGTGTGTGTGGTGGTGGAGGAGTATTGGTGTGTGTGGTGGATTGTTGATGGGTGTCATGGGGGTGTTGTGTGTGTGTGGTGGAGTGTTGATGTGCATCATGAGTGTGGTGGAGTGTTGATGTGCGTCATGGGTGTGGTGGAGTGTGTCGTTGGGGTGGTGGATGATTGGTATGTGGGGTAGAGGTGTTGCTGGGTGTGTGTGTGTGGTGGAGTGTTGGTGTGTGTCATAGTTGTACGCTCTCTTAGGGTACGGGCACACCTCGTTCACCATCGTCCTCTCAGCAACGGGTGGGTTGGCCAATAAGGCAACTCATTTTTACACGAGAAGCGCATCCCACCTAGCTGTGAAGTGGCGTAGGCATTACAGCTCCACTATGTCAGGCTCTACTGCTGGATAACATTCTCCCTGCTGAGATCGGCCATTCAATACCCTCGAGGCGCACATTCCAGTGCCGGACATGCCCAGAGATTTATCCCCCCAATAGACCTTGTGACCTCTGGAGTCACAAATACCCAAACACTATTAGCCGGCCATGTTAGTTTCTTCCCAAGCAATACACAATACATATACCTGCACTCTTGTAGTAGCTCTAACAATGGCATTGATTGGTTTGCTTTGACTAAAATAATAATAATAATAATAATTAAGTAGTAGTAGAAGTAGTAGTAGTAGTAATATAGTTCCTAGTAGTATAGTTAGTAGTAGTAGTAGTAATATATTTCCTAGTAGTATAGTTAGTAGTAGTAGTAGTAATATAGTTCCTAGTAGTATAGTTAGTACTAGTAGTAGTAGTGGTATATTATAGTAGTAGTAGTGGTGGTAATACAATAATAGTGATAATAGTATGATGATGATAATTAAGTGTGTTTGGGGAGAAGGTGATTTTTGTGTGAGCGTACCCCACCTCAGAAACATCACCTGACCTTGACCAGCTTCTCTGTGTTTCCTAATGTGCTTTCACTTCACAGAAGTTCTGCTTGCACTTGTAGGGCATCATCCTTGTCTACGACATCACCAGTCAGAAGTCATTCGATAACATTTCCAAATGGCTGCAGAATATTGAAATTGTAAGTTTCCCATACTCGTACTAACCATTCTTCATCTTGCTATTCTATAAGAAGTCATTTAGTTCCATAGACAGTTGGTTTCCAGAATGCGTGTAATCTATTAATTCCAATGGTTGCCAGCTACACACACTACTCTAGAGAGAACACTCCATTTGAGCTTGCAAGCTTGCAGTCCTACATGCATGCAATGGACCACCTGACCTCGATCAGGTAACACAACCTCAATATGGGTGTGGCTTCTTGTTGTCATCTGCTCTTCCTGCTATGTCAGCTTTGACCAACATGAAGGCATCTCCGGGTGTCCTCATTGAGCAGGCGCCATGTGTCTGCCTATATAGCTGCTTGTGGACTAGTATAGCTAGCTTGTGCACTAGTATAGCTAGCTTGTGCACTAGTATAGCTAGCTTGTGCACTAGTATAGCTAGCTTGTGCACTAGTATAGCTAGCTTGTGGACTAGTATAGCTAGCTTGTGCACTAGTATAGCTAGCTTGTTCACTAGAATAGCTAGCTTGTGCACTAGAATAGCTAGCTTGTGCACTAGTATAGCTAGCTTGTGCACTAGAATAGCTAGCTTGTGGACTAGTATAGCTAGCTTGTGGACTAGTATAGCTAGCTTGTGCACTAGTATAGCTAGCTTGTGCACTAGAATAGCTAGCTTGTGCACTAGTATAGCTAGCTTGTGGACTAGTATAGCTAGCTTATGCACTAGTATAGCTGGCTTATGCACTAGTATAGCTAGCTTGTGCACTAGTATAGCTAGCTTGTGCACTAGTATAGCTAGCTTATGCACTAGAATAGCTAGCTTATGCACTAGTGTAGCTAGCTTGTGCACTAGTATAGCTAGCTTGTACACTAGTACAGCTAGCTTGTGCACTAGTATAGCTAGCTAGTTGACTAGTATAGCTAGCTTGTGCACTAGTATAGCTAGCTTGTGCACTAGTATAGCTAGCTAGTTGACTAGTATAGCTGGCTTGTGCACGAGTATAGCTGGCTTATGCACTAGTATAGCTAGCTTGTGCACTAGTATAGCTAGCTTGTGCACTAGTATAGCTAGCTAGTTGACTAGTATAGCTGGCTTGTGCACTAGTATAGCTAGCTTATGCACTAGTATAGCTAGCTTATGCACTAGAATAGCTAGCTTGTGCACTAGAATAGCTAGCTTGTGCACTAGTATAGCTAGCTAATTGACTAGTATAGCTAGCTTGTGCACTAGTATAGCTAGCTTGTGCACTAGTATAGCTAGCTTGTGCACTAGTATAGCTAGCTTGTGCACGAGTATAGCTAGCTTATGCACTAGTATAGCTAGCTTGTGCACTAGTATAGCTAGCTTGTGCACTAGTATAGCTAGCTTGTGCACTAGTATAGCTAGCTAGTTGACTAGTATAGCTGGCTTGTGCACGAGTATAGCTGGCTTATGCACTAGTATAGCTAGCTTGTGCACTAGTATAGCTAGCTTATGCACTAGTATAGCTAGCTTATGCACTAGTATAGCTAGCTTGTGCACTAGAATAGCTAGCTTGTGCACTAGTATAGCTAGCTAGTTGACTAGTATAGCTAGCTTGTGCACTAGTACAGCTAGCTTGTGGACTAGTATAGTATAGCTAGCTTATGCACTAGTATAGCTAGCTTATGCACTAGTATAGCTAGCTTGTGCACTAGAATAGCTAGCTTGTGCACTAGTATAGCTAGCTAGTTGACTAGTATAGCTAGCTTGTGCACTAGTACAGCTAGCTTGTGGACTAGTATAGCTAGCTTGTGCACTAGTATAGCTAGCTAATTGACTAGTATAGCTAGCTTGTGCACGAGTATAGCTAGCTTGTGCACTAGTATAGCTAGCTTGTGCACGAGTATAGCTAGCTTATGCACTAGTATAGCTAGCTTGTGCACTAGTACAGCTAGCTTGTGCACTAGTATAGCTAGCTAATTGACTAGTATAGCTAGCTTGTGCACTAGTATAGCTAGCTTGTGCACTAGTATAGCTAGCTTGTGCACTAGTATAGCTAGCTTGTGCACTAGAATAGCTAGCTTGTGCACTAGCTAGTTGACTAGTATAGCTAGCTTGTGCACTAGTATAGATAGCTTGTGAACTAGAATAGCTAGCTTGTGCACTAGTACAGCTAGCTTGTGCACTAGTATAGCTAGCTAGTTGACTAGTATAGCTAGCTTGTGGACTAGTATAGCTAGCTTGTGCACTAGTATAGCTAGCTTGTGCACTAGTACAGCTAGCTTGTGCACTAGTATAGCTAGCTAGTTGACTAGTATAGCTAGCTTGTGCACTAGCTAGTGTATTGATGTGACTAGCTAACCATGTACAGTGTTGCAAGTTGGAGAGGTCAGAGCTCAAAATCCACCATATTTCCTTAACATATTTCCTTGAGTGGTTACTGCAGGTTCATATAGTTTCAGGCATCCTAACAGAGTTAACCTAAGGAAGGACGAATACAACTCGAGACCGAAGCTATCTTGTTTGTCAATTAATTTTTTTCCCTTGTTATATAATTGTTTTTGTAAATAAATAATAACAATAATAATAATAACAACAATAATAATAATAATAATAATAATAATAATAATAATAATAATAATAATAATAATAATAATAATAATAATAATAATAATAATAATAATAATAATAATAATAATAATAATAATAATAATAATAAATAACATGGTAACATGAACCTCAATGTTTATTGCTCTTCTTAAGAGCAAGATGTTGACTCTCTTCCCATGATATAATGTGTGTAGCATGCTTCGTCGGATGTGGAGAAGCTCTTGATTGGTAACAAGTGTGACTGGGAGGCCCGGAGAGTGGTTTCCAAGGAGAAGGGTGATAATCTGGCAGAAACTCAAAATGTTCCGTTTCTAGAGACATCTGCAAAAACCAACTACAATATTGACGAGGCCTTTGAAAAGCTGGCTCGACACATTCTGAAGAAGGTTTGTTTTTCCTATTAGAAAAGCATACACAGAATTCTCAATTTACCAAACATCATTATTGGGGGAGGCAGTGGCTTGGTATTGGCATTTTGTTGATGCGGTGGTATTGTTTGTTTTTCTGCATTGGTGGAGGTGCCCAAAGCAGGCAACACAAGTTCTTGCCACAGGCTAATGGTTAAAGTTTCACTCCAACAGTATAAGTTGGTAAATATCATAAGCCCCTGCTGTAGTTAAAACCCACACAAGTCATTCTGGGCTTCTGAGTTGAAAGTTCTTATAATTGCCTTTGTATATGCACAGGTGCCAGTCAAGAAGGATACAGAGGAACTGCTCGATATAAATAGACATTCCACTGCGTCTTCAGGCCGTTCTAAATGTTGTTGATTAATTATTATTATTATTATTAAAAAAGATAATTTTCAGTTCAGTTATTTAGTGATAGTTACTCCTGTTTGTGTCATGTGTTCTGTATGGGACAGTTTGTATTCACTTTCTATCCACTCGACCGCTTGCTTGTATCTCTCGGGGACTCTACGCTTGCTCGTATCTCTCGGGGAGGTATTAGATACTCCCATGTACGTACACACTTCTGTTTTCTTTTTTTCTTTTTTCTTTTCATTCTCCGTTGATGTTTTTTTTTTTATGGAGGGTAATTGCCAGGAAAAGATTATTTATTAATTTATTTGTTTTTTAATTTAATTAATTAATTAATTAATTTTTTGCTTTCTAAAGCTGTCCTAGCTAATGAGATTCCCGTGTAAATGTCTGTCCTTTGACCTCGATTTTTCGTCGGATATTGTTATGTAGAGACGCTGTTTCGTGTTCCCTGACACACCAGCATAATTTGCAGGGGTGGGGGTGACTATCAAACATAAGAAGACTTGCATTGCGAAGATGTATTAAATATTATCGCAGGTTGCTGAATGCAGTGTCATTGTTGATTATGAGTGAATGATGGTTGCTGGATGCAGTGTTATTGTTGATTATGAGTGAATGATGGTTGCTGGATGCAGTGTCATTGTTGATTATGAGTGCATGATGGTTGCTGAATGCAGTGTCATTGTTGATTATGAGTGAATGATGGTTGCTGAATGCAGTGTCATTGTTGATTATGAGTGAATGATGGTTGCTGAATGCAGTGTCATTGTTGATTATGAGTGCATGATGGTTGCTGAATGCAGTGTCATTGTTGATTATGAGTGAATGATGGTTGCTGAATGCAGTGTCATTGTTGATTATGAGTGAATGATGGTTGCTGAATGCAGTGTCATTGTTGATTATGAGTGCATGATGGTTGCTGAATGCAGTGTCATTGTCGATTAGGAGTGAATGATGGTTGCTGAATGCAGTGTCATTGTTGATTATGAGTGAATGATGGTTGCTGAATGCAGTGTCATTGTTGATTACGAGTGAATGATGGTTGCTGGATGCAGTGTCATTGTTGATTACGAGTGAATGATGGTTGCTGGATGCAGTGTCATTGTTGATTATGAGTGAATGATGGTTGCTGAATGCAGTGTCATTGTTGATTAGGAGTGAATGATGGTTGCTGGATGCAGTGTCATTGTTGATTACGAGTGAATGATGGTTGCTGGATGCAGTGTCATTGTTGATTATGAGTGAATGATGGTTGCTGGAGTGAATGATGGTTGCTGGATGCAGTGTCATTGTTGATTAGGAGTGAATGATGGTTGCTGGATGCAGTGTCATTGTTGATTACGAGTGAATGATGGTTGCTGGATGCAGTGTCATTGTTGATTATGAGTGAATGATGGTTGCTGGATGCAGTGTCATTGTTGATTACGAGTGAATGGTGGTTGCTGAATGCAGTGTCATTGTTGATTATGAGTGAATGATGGTTGCTGAATGCAGTATCATTGTTGATTATGAGTGAATGGTGGTTGCTGGATGCAGTGTCATTGTTGATTACGAGTGAATGATGGTTGCTGAATGCAGTGTCATTGTTGATTATGAGTGAATGATGGTTGCTGAATGCAGTGTCATTGTTGATTATGAGTGAATGGTGGTTGCTGAATGCAGTGTCATTGTTGATTACGAGTGAATGGTGGTTGCTGAATGCAGTGTCATTGTTGATTATGAGTGAATGATGGTTGCTGAATGCAGTGTCATTGTTGATTATGAGTGAATGATGGTTGCTGAATGCAGTGTCATTGTTGATTATGAGTGAATGATGGTTGCTGAATGCAGTGTCATTGTTGATTACGAGTGAATGATGGTTGCTGGATGCAGTGTCATTGTTGATTAGGAGTGAATGGTGGTTGCTGAATGCAGTGTCATTGTTGATTATGAGTGAATGATGGTTGTTGAATGCAGTGTCATTGTTGATTATGAGTGAATGATGGTTGCTGAATGCAGTGTCATTGTTGATTATGAGTGAATGGTGGTTGCTGAATGCAGTGTCATTGTTGATTATGAGTGAATGGTGGTTGCTGAATGCAGTGTCATTGTTGATAATGAGTGAATGATGGTTGCTGAATGCAGTGTCATTGTTGATTACGAGTGAATGATGGTTGCTGAATGCACTGTCATTGTTGATTAGGAGTGAATGATGGTTGCTGAATGCAGTGTCATTGTTGATTATGAGTGAATGGTGGTTGCTGAATGCAGTGTCATTGTTGATTATGAGTGAATGGTGGTTGCTGAATGCAGTGTCATTGTTGATTACGAGTGAATGATGGTTGCTGAATGCAGTGTCATTGTTGATTATGAGTGAATGGTGGTTGCTGAATGCAGTGTCATTGTTGATTACGAGTGAATGGTGGTTGCTGAATGCAGTGTCATTGTTGATTATGAGTGAATGATGGTTGCTGAATGCAGTGTCATTGTTGATTATGAGTGAATGATGGTTGCTGAATGCAGTGTCATTGTCAGGGGTGTATTTAGGGGGGGGCGGGGGGGGGCATTCGCCCCCCCTTGTATCATTCTCGCCCCCCCCCTTGAAATTAGAGATTTTTTTTTTAATAATGTCAAGAAAGGTGTAATACAAGAAAGGTGTAATAAGCTTATGATATCAGGTTCAAATGATAGGAATGTCAAACTGAGGTTCTTCTTGGTTTTCTCTGCCATACGTCCACAATCTCTTCAAGGTCGCTCTCAGAGAGTACTTCTGGTGCCTCTATAGCAATCCTCATAAGGTGAGAAAGGCTGCAGTCACTTAGAGAATTACGCAAACGAGTCTTGATCATCTTCATCTGTGAGAAGCTTCTCTCCACAGAAGCAGTAGAAACTGGAATCGATAAGCAGATGGAGGCAATCTTGTGCAAATTGGGAAACATGGCCTTGAGCATGTCGTTTGAAACAAGTTCTTTCAGCTGTGATGCAGTAGTATCCCGTGGTTGCTTGACTAACAGCTGGCGGAATGTTTTCCACTCTGTGTAAGTATTTCAGTGGAAATCATGGCTGTCTTCACTGTTTCTTCTCCATCCAATGTTTCTGCATCTCTATCTTCTCCGTAGTGAGCAATCAGTTTCTCAACAGACGTGTCTCCATAATTGGGAAAAGATACTGAATCTGGTTTTGGAACTTTCCGTGGATCGAATATAGACAATGCTGATACAACAGCGTTGGATGAAGAAAATCGGCTTGTTATGTTGGCCTTTAAATCAGCAACAAAAGGCTTACCAACAACATTCTGGAACGAAAGTATTTTATCAGCGTCAATAGACACCTTTGTAGATGACTTCAAGTCTTCAACGTTTTCAAGAAGCTCCAACACCCAGTTCGCTCCAGGCAAAACTGCATCATCCAAGGATTTAACAGTAGCATCAACAAGGAATGATATCAACGAGAGGTCAAGCTGCTCTGCCTGAAGTGCTTTGCTGAGCTTGGCTACTTGTGGTAGAGTGAAATCAAGCAAATATATAGCTGCAATCGTAGACAATTTGCAGAGGGCACCATGGATTCCAAGAGCTTCTGGCTCATGGGACGTCTCGTAGATGTTCCCAATGGTGATTACAATTGCAGAATAACTTGCTTTGACAGCTTTGACACACCTTTCATGTGCCAGCCAGCGTGTGTCAGATGGCTTGATCACTTTCATTTCTGGAAGTTCAAGAACGTGCCGTACCTCCTTCAGACACTCTGCTCGCTTGGGGGAATTGCGAAAATGCTTCCAAAGAGTAGTCAATGTTCTGTAAACATGAGCAATTCCAGGAGTTTTATTGGCAGCTTGCACACAAGCCAACTGCAGTAAGTGACAGTGGCAGTGTATAAACAGAGCGTGAGGAGTATGTTTCTTGATACGTGCCTGAACCCCGGTCTTTCGTCCAGAAAAAGTTGCAGCTCCATCAAATCCCAATCCAACTATTCTTCCGACTTGTAGACCTTTCTTCTTTAAACAATCGATGAGATTAGAATAGATGGTCTCTGCATCAGCCTTCTTCAATGGAATAAGCTCCAGAAAGCACTCTACTGGTACACCATCTTCCTCCCAGCGGCAAAACACAGACAATTCTTCTACGTTGGTGACATCTGTGCACTCATCTGCCATGAGGCTGTACATAGGTGCCTTTTGAAGTCGCTTCAGAATCGACTCCTCCACCCATGTCTCCAATGATTCGATGAATTCAACCACAGCCACTCTTGATGTGTACACAGCATTTCTTGGTGCAGTTTCTAAGAATTGCTTCAAATGTTGGCTGCCACATCGAACCACCACGTCAACCAGCTTCTCAAATTTTGTCGAATGTGCAACTTGTTCTTTCGTAAGAAAATGAGTGAGTAGGATCAGGCACTTCACTGCAGCTCTGTTCTGAGCTCTTTTGCGAGCTAAAACATTCTGGAGTTGCTGTACAACTGTTCCACCTTTGGCTGCTCCTTTAGCTGCAAAAAGAGCTTGAGTTGCATGGATATGGAAGTCACTTCTCGCATGAGCTTTCATTTTTTCAACAGCTTTCTTCCAATTTCTGCAAGGTTGTGTGACCCACACTCCTCCAGTACGCTGCAGACCAGATTGCTTGCAAACCTTGCAAAAGGCACCATCGCTATCCTCGTCATAATAGAGCCAACTGAAATCTTTCTCCCAGCTCTTAGAGTATTTTCTCTTCGTGGATACAGAAGAGCGGTGTTTGTTTTGCTTGCTTTTCTTTGAAGGTGGAGGACTAAGGCTAGGACTAGATGCCTCGACATGCTCAGAGCTATCTGTTCTGCTATCTTCACTATCGCTGCTATTAACATGAGAAGAGGCTTGAGAAGTACTTGCAAAGTATGAGCGAATATCCATATTAATATGAAGAGAAATCAGCTAGTAAGGTTTCTTTTATAGAGACTTTAAGACCATGACATAATGGACTGAGTTAAAAATACTGAGAGAGAGTGGGAAAGAAGGAGGGAACTGAAGAAGTGACAAACCTACAAAGGAGAACACGTGGTGGTGTGTGATGACTTTAAGACCATGACATAATGGACTGAGTTAAAAATACTGAGAGAGAGTGGGAAAGAAGGAGGGAACTGAAGAAGTGACAAACCTACAAAGGAGAACACGTGGTGGTGTGTGATGACTTTAAGACCATGACATAATGGACTGAGTTAAAAATACTGAGAGAGAGTGGGAAAGAAGGAGGGAACTGAAGAAGTGACAAACCTACAAAGGAGAACACGTGGTGGCGTGTGATGACATCATGTCTAAGATTAGACTTGAAGACCATGACATAATGGACTGAGTTAAAAATACTGAGAGAGAGGGAGTGGGAAAGAAGGAGAAACAAAAGAAGTGACAAACCTACAAAGGAGAGCACGTGGTGGTGTGTGATGTCATCGTGTCATGACACATGCTCTCCTTTTTCCAAGCAGCTACAATATCATGAGAAATATATACAGTCTAGCCATAGTTCGGTATAGCATAATGCCATTGGTAGTCAGTCAAAATAGCTATCCTCAGACATTGTAAAAGCAAAAAAAAATATGGGGGGATCTTCCCCCCAGACCCCCCTTTTACGACTTATGAACATGTTAAGAAAATATTAACAAAAATTAGGGCACCAAGTGACCAACCATTTCCACCCCCCCCCCTAGAGAACTAGAGAAAAATTGTGTATGAAACCTGTTGTCCATGATTTTGTAAGAAAATGCATGGAATGCAACATAATTCGATTTCACAAAAGCCCACCTCCATTATACGAGTGACAAGTGACTATATCTAATCTATATATGCTGATTGCCGTAGCATGCAACTTCAGCAAATATTTAAGATGGAATGTTGCACTAAAGATTTTAGAAAAAGTGCATGCCATCATAAGTAGCAGCTATATATACAGTTAGTACTGCAAAAATACCTGTGGGTAAAACACTTTCGTACTCCACGCGGAAGCCCAGGGTGCACGTCCCCTTTCCGCACCATCCAGGCTCTCCGCCCCCCCTTATTTTTCCATATCTCAAGTTCGCCCCCCCTTGGCAAAATTTCTGTATACAACCCTGATTGTTGATTATGAGTGCATGATGGTTGCTGAATGCAGTGTCATTGTTGATTATGAGTGAATGATGGTTGCTGAATGCAGTGTCATTGTTGATTATGAGTGAATGATGGTTGCTGAATGCAGTGTCATTGTTGATTATTAGTGAATGATGGTTGCTGAATGCAGTGTCATTGTTGATTATGATTGAATGATGGTTCTGTTGTTTATGGAATAAGGTCATAATAGCCAAGAGGCTAATATGAAAAACAAATAAACAAATATATTGAGTTGATTATAGTTAGTAGTTATCAAAGTGATGAGGGGTTTTGAATATAGCGCTTAAATTGTCCAAATGAATTAGTTTCTTTAATGTAATTGGGGAGAGAAGTCCAGAGCCTAGTAGTATATAGGGGAAATGAAAGGTAAGTATACCGAGTTCTGTATGGGATTATCAGATGATTATATAATGGGGTGGTAGGATCGGAGGTTGTAGCAGGGAGTTGGTTGGTATGGTGGGAGGCTAGAAGGAAAATCTATGTTATTGTGAATAAGTTTGAAGAAAAAGATTATGGCGGTGTGAGGATAGAGATGGAAGATGAAGCTTAGTGAGATGAGAAGTGTAGTCGGAGGACCATTGTTTACTACCTAATTTACATGCTAAGTATTGTATTCCCTCAAGATGACGGATGATTGAGGGTCCCAGAGGAATGAACACTATCCAGATGAGGACGGATAAGAGAAGTTTGGAGACGAAGAAGAGTATATAGAAGTGTCTGAATAGCTGTAGAAATGATGGTAGAGACCAAGTAATTTATGGGTCTTGGAAGAGATGTAAAAAATGTGTTTGTTCCAGGATATATAGAGATGAAGAAAAGAGGATTCCCAGTTGAACACGGTCACTAACTGAACTGGAGAACCAGAGATACACAGGGGTGGCGCAGACTTAGCAAGAAGAGATTAAATCATCATGAACATTATTAGATTAAGTCCAAGAGACTGAGGCTTTCTGAAAGAGAGAAAAATCAGAATGATAATTGATGGGACAAAAAAGAAGGTTATCATCGGCTTAGAGAATAAGCTTAGATGAGACAGATAAGGGCACGTTACACATTCTGTTGATATAAATTATAAAAAGGAAAGGACCTATTAAAGATCCCTGAGGGACACCAGAAGATACAGGGACAGGTGAGGAGGTGGTGCTTGAGACGATCACTTGTTGCGAATGCGCTGAAAGATGTGAGTGAAGCCATTAGTGAGGTAAGGAGGGAAGTGCAAGAAGGAAGATCAATTAATGGCTTGTGAGGAACAGAATCAAAGCCTTTTTGATATCTAGAAAACGAGTATATACCAACCTTTTTAGTTTGAATGAAAGGAATTATTGGCCAAGAGAAGGGCTGAAGAAGTGCACCGATGGGAACAAAAATAAATTGAGAATATTGTTCAATACAGAATTTATAATGTAGAGAGTAAACATGCTATTCAAGCAGTTTACTAGCTATAGAGGTAAGCTGGTATATAGGAGGGATTGGAACAATGAAGGAGTTTTTTCAATCAACTAGAAGATGTCTTTGAGACAAGGATAACTTAAAGATATAAGTAAGGAGAGCAACTATGGATAGGCATGTAGATTTAAGCATATCAAATCAGGGCCAGAGGCTGTGGAAGAAGTTAAACGAGAAATCAGGCCAATAACATCCAATTCAGTACAGAGAGAGTCAGGATGGTTGGGAAATCTGGAAAGGAGAGGATAAGATACAATTGGAGGATAGCATGAATTGAAGCATTCAGAGAAAAGGTATATATTTCATCCTTATCACAGCAGGAGGAGAATGTGTTGCCATTGGAACAAGAGTTAGTACAGAAAATGGTCTTTTTCTAGTGGAACAAACAAAAGACCAAAACTTTTTGGAAGGAGAGAATGAGAGAGTAGTAGTAGATGAAGTGATGTTTCTAAGCGATGATAAGAAGATAAAGAGCAGGTGAATCTAGTTTTTTAGCTTGACTGTAAGAAAATATTGTGAAATTTGAAATTTTTGAAAATTTGTTATTATCACTGCAAGGGTGGCAAGTAGTGGGCGAGATAAATTTAGAGGGGACACACAAGCTAATGACTTCTGAAAATCTTGTTTAAATGCTTTCCAGGAGAAATCAAGGTGTGAAGAAAGGAGTTGATCCCAGGGAAAGGAGGAAAGAAGGTAGGCAGCTCTGTCAAAGTCTGCGAGATGATTCAACCAGATTTTTACTTGGTATACTTTCTAATATATAGGGAAGGAAGAAGGAAGGGTTATTTCCATTAAGATACTATTATGATCGGAGGAGGATACGCAAGGCAGAACCAAAGAAGAAACATGAACATGGGATGGAACAAAGACAAGGTCTATGATAGAGGAGGAACCAGAATGAGAGGTGTGTGTGGGAGAGGACATGAGTGGCTTGAGGGAAAATAAATCAGAGAACACATATATAGTGCGAAAGGGCGCTTAGTGTCTTAAAGGAGGGATACACACCATTTAAAGAAGAAGGAGTCTATAAAAAGCTCCAAGTAAATTCCTGTACCTTGACTGAGAGAAGAAGGAGTTCAAGGCTAGTATGGAGGTTCAAAGTTACAGTATGTAAAGAAGATTGCACGTAAAGTTGAAAATTTGGTAAAGAAATCTCACTATTTAGAATGTCTGGTGAGAGCCAAGTCTCATTCACATAACCAATGAGCAAGTATGTGTTACAGAGTAGAGACAGCTCATCTAATTTATATAAGAGACTGCAGGCATTCAGCTTAAGAGATCTGCTGGGGAAGCAAGGGGTGGAATAAGGAAGAAGAGAAGAGGTTTTAAGAGACTTTGGACGTTGAATTTATGGTTTAGGTCCTTCGTAGTTTCTTTAGATGGGGTTGATAGCTGGGGGGAAAGGCAGGAGATGTGGTGAAAGAAGAGATAAAAGTAGACCCAGAAGAGGGAGGGGATGTGAGGAGAGTTGATGAGTGTTGATGGGGAGACGATTGGGGTAGGGGGGAAGGTGTTTTGTGTTTTGTAGTGGACCTGGAGATGAATGGTTTTGTTGGGGACATCCATTGTTGACGCCAGGTGGAGGGTGCCAATCTCTTATATGAGGGGAAACCATTCGGTAGGTAAGGGATGAGTGGGAGTAGGCAGTAGAGGAGGTTTGTAAGGAGTACAACGAGCATGGTCAGCTGTTTGGAGGCTTTGGAGGAAGGCAAGAGGATAACAAATTATTAGCTGGAGAATGAGCTATTGGAAGTGGAACAGTCGAAGGAGTTAGACTTAGTGACAAGGGGCAGCAGGACCATGTGTAGGACGATGGGAAACTGGAGAGGAAACTGGAGAAACTGATACTTTTGGAGGATCGATTCTATCAACACTTACAGTCGAGGAAGTTGAGTTAGGCGAATGGAGAGGAGAGGAGGACAATTGGGTGGAGAATTAGAAGCTGAGATAGCTGATGAAATGCAGGAAATCGACTCTAGCATGGTATTAAATTCAGCCTAAACATGGTGGGGTGATGCGTCCACTGAGGTGCTTTGGAGTGACAACCTAAGGGCTTGAAGGTAGTCTTAGTATTCAAAATTGGGTGACCAGGGTGAGAGAGAGAGAGAGAATCCTTTACGCAGTGAGGGCAGACAAATGGATAAGATTGTGAGAGAGATGGATACCAACACACAGGTGCAGTGAGCCCAACTGGAGCAGAGTTCACATTGCATCATATCACCTTCATCTGATACACACACACTTGCCGACACCAGCACTGCTAAGACCTGGGTTAGTTTCCACTCACCAGACACAAGTAGTAGTAGACAGTCTACATAAGCTAATCTAGGAGATAATGGGAGAAACGAGAGAAACGTTTAAAGAGTAAACGTCCACAAGTTAGAGAGAGAGAAACGGCTGACAAGACCAATGAAGTAATTCCAGAAGAAGTGGGACGAAGGTCTGGCTCTGAAAAGCGCAGGTCGGATGGTCTAAACTTTAAAAGAAGACATAACAACAGGAGGAGAGACAGAGAAGAGTAGTTTCTAGCAGTTCATGTTTATTAGGAGTGAATGATGGTTGCTGGATGCAGTGTCATTGTTGATTATGAGTGAATGGTGGTTGCTGGATGCAGTGTCATTGTTGATTACGAGTGAATGATGGTTGCTGGATGCAGTGTCATTGTTGATTATGAGTGAATGGTGGTTGCTGGATGCAGTGTCATTGTTGATTACGAGTGAATGATGGTTGCTGAATGCAGTGTCATTGTTGATTACGAGTGAATGATGGTTGCTGGATGCAGTGTCATTGTTGTCATTGATTATGAATGATAGTATAGTGCCTGATTTTTGTAATTTAGTGACACATCTTTCGCATCTGATACATATAACAGCCTTGAAAAAAAACTCCTACCAAATTGTCCAGATCGTGAGCTGATTTCACAAAAAAAATTTTTTTTTAACTTGTTTGTGGCATGTTATCTCACATATCTTTTCAGATGCTAACTGCTCCTTGTTGGTAGCATGTAGATTACAAGGATCCCAATATTCCTGGCACCATGTGGATTACAAGGATCCCACTATTCCTGGCACCATGTGGATTACAAGGATCCCACTACACCTGGCACCATGTGGATTACAAGGATCCCACTATTCATGGCACCATGTGGATTACAAGGATCCCTCTACACCTGGCACCATGTGGATTACAAGATCCCTCTACACCTGGCACCATGTGGATTACAAGGATCCCTCTACACCTGGTACCATGTGGATTACAAGGATCCCACTATTCCTGGCATCATGTGGATTACAAGGATCCCTCTACACCTGGCACCATGTGGATTACAAGGATCCATCTACACCTGGCACCATGTGGATTACAAGGATCCCACTATTCCTGGCATCATGTGGATTACAAGGATCCCTCTACACCTGGCACCATGTGGATTACAAGGATCCCTCTATACCTGGCACCATGTGGATTACAAGGATCCCTCTATACCTGGCACCATGTGGATTACAAGGATCCCCCTACACCTGGCACCATGTGGATTACAAGGATCCCTCTATACCTGGCACCATGTGGATTACAAGGATCTCTCTATTCCTGGCACCATGTGGATTACAAGGATCCCTCTATACCTGGCACCATGTGGATTACAAGGATCCCTCTACACCTGGCACCATGTGGATTACAAGGATCCCTCTATACATGGCACCTGGCACTGGTTACAAGGACATCAATGGTGCACATCAAGGTCAGAAGTGTGTACCTTCAAGTCTTACACAAGATTATTATTGGACCACTATGGCAAAGGATGTTTATAGTTGGGTAAGTATTTGATATACAATACACAATGTTGTAATAGCATAAGAGCTGGTTGATAAGCTGGGATCTATGTGTTATATTAAGTACCTGTTTTTAGTTAAATGTCTACTTAGCTATTGATGTTGAGATATATTTATTAAGCTCGGCTGTCTGCTCACCCAAAAGCCCACCCTCCTGTCTCTCCACACTTGATCTTTCTCCATCATATGGTCACCAAATCTCCATGCATATGTATGGTGGCCTCAAACAGCACTGTTCAGGGTGTGCTCTGCTAGAACTCCTGAAGGTTTGGAGGTTAATTCTCTAGCAATCTAGACCGTCGCTATATGCACACTCATTTGAGTGTGCTTTACACATTCAATATTGAAGCGTGCAGAACACACTACTTATAGCATGAAGCACACACCATTTTCAGTGTGTATTACACACCAAAATCAAGTATATATCACCATACCCACAGCAGAATGAAAGATGTTAAAGGAAACGGCCTTCTACAAACTAAAATTTGACATAAGGTTAACAATGATGATACAAAGTCTCTGTACATGTATTCATAACTAAATTATAGTTACACCGGTGAGGCCATAAAGAGTTGCACAGTTATTGATGTTTTTGTAAGGGGAACTGATGGATGAGCACTTCCATAAATGCAACACCTACAGAATATTGAATGAAATTAAACAAAACAGAATACATGTATCCTCAAAACATTAAACTTATGAAACTACTTTTTGTCAAGGCTTGCATAGCACTCCCGATGCTCCCCACTACTATATAGCACATAAGGAGCAAGGTTACGGACTTCCATGACAACCGAGTTAACATCTGTATATACAATCCTGGGTAGAGAAAAAGGTCATGGTCAAGAAAGTTCATCAGTAATGAAAACTGCCATGCTGTAACACTGTGCTATGGACGGGGCCTTGTAATTGTATTGTAACCACAAGTTAAAATAAAAAATACCATCATAACTCGCCCTCCACGGACAGTCTTCTTTCCCAAGAATTGAATGGAGCTCTATGTACAAAAGTCACTATAAGTCCAGAATGGAGAATCCAAATATTCTCAAATTTGGAATGCAGCATCTTACAGGTCCTGGCAACATATTTATGGGAAGAAGAAAGGAAAAAAAACCCAAAAAACAAAAAACATTGTTGGACCTGAAGCACCATGTGCCTTGTGTTTAATTCGTTCTTATCATTGATGCAGAATTGGATATGCTGAAATGCCTTTCCTGGATGGAGCATTATGCTGGAACCTATCTTATCATTGAGAAAACAGAAATACAGAGACCAGGCTGGAAGTAATGATTGTGGGTTATTTGCTATTGCAATTGCAACAGCTCTATGCAGTGGGATTAACCCATCAGTCATCACCTTTAACCAGAGCAAGATGCACACCATCTAGCAATGTCCTTACTGACAAGACAATTACCCATTGAAAGGTCTCAGATGGACTGTAACCTAGAAAGAACGCCACTTATCTACATATGTAAGGCAGCCCCATAACCCTGCCCTTACGGAAAGAAATATGTGTTTGCGCAAGCGCAGTCGGTGAAGTGCGGAAGTGTATCTAGAGACTGCCATATGTTGATCCTTCTGTTGTCTTGCTTAGCCAGACCCATTGCTACACATGACGTCTGGTCACTCAAGACTGGTTACTGTGGATCTGTATTAGTAGAAGTAAATCTTTCCCCGCCATGTTGACCAGCTGGCTGCATAAAATAGTGAAGATTTATCTTCAGTATGCCTGCTATGTTTATTGCAAGTAGCAGCAAACTACCTGCTCATGCTTAGTAGACTGTTTATAATCATAAAATAGCGAGGTGAGTGAGCAAATACCTCAGTCCTTTCTCAAATTCTTGGTACTTTTCAAGCCTTTTCTTCAAGTCTTACACATTCAGAGAGTTTGAAAATCAAGAGAACTATGCCACAAATGCTTCCCTTCATTCCCACAAAATATGAAGAAGAGATGATCATTGGAGAAATTAACTCAATGGATGAAGAAACAAATACATGTCTTGGAGCACCCCTGTGCCAGCCACACTCTTGTAGTTACTGTGAATCGGACGTCAACCAGTTTGGCATGCATGGGTTGAGCTGCAGCCACAGTCAGGGAAGACTTTCTCGCCATGGTGCTTTAAATGACATCATCCATCGGCTGCAAATGTCCCTTCCCAGCTGGAACCCTCAGGTCTGCTTCGGTCTGATGGAAAGAGACCTGATGGCATGTCCATCATTCCATGGTTCAAGTGGTGGACTCTTGGTATGGGATGCAACCTGCAGCAACACCTTTGCCCCATCCAACCTTTTGGCTGCAGTTACTGAGGATGGTGCAGTGGCAGCCCAGGTGGAGATTTTGAAGGGTGAGAAGTATGCCCACCTGGACTCGGCATACAAGTTTGTACCTGTGGCGGTAGAGACTTGTGGATCCTTTGGGCCTCAAGCAAAGGCATTCTTCAGGGAGTTGGGACGCCGCCTGAGGTCAGCGACTTATGAAGAGAACTCCCATCAACATCTTCTTCAACGGATTTCTGTGGCTGTGCAGCGTGGGAATGCAGCCTCAGTAATGGGATCTTTGCCATCAGGGTTGGGGATGAGCCATTTTCCTAGTCATCACTTGAACATTTGAACTTGAGGGGAGGGGTTCTATAAACTATAATATAGGGCTAGGGCTAGGGCTAGGGCTAGGAATAAGAGGATTAATGTTATGTTTTTTTTGTTTTTTTAATCATTAAAATTAAAACGTTCGTCTGTCCTAACATTTAACGCTTAGGTAGGTGTATAATTTATTTTTTTAAGTTGAAATGCCAACCAACAATAGTTAATAGATTATTGAAGTAGGATTTAAAGTTTGCAAATCAACAACAACAACATTTGCACTTTGCTTCACACACTTCATAACACAAATGTAGCTATGCATTGAGTAATCATGCTCAGCAAGAGCATCAAAAGGTAATTTTCCTTCTTGGTTATTGCACACTACATATATAGTCTGTGCACATATAACACCACAGAAATTTATTGCTGCAGCTGGTCTTCCAATCCTACCAGCATGACCAGTTTCTTACAAATGACTTCAATGTCTCCATATGGAAGGATCAAGGAGTACCATCAGTCTGGGAAACGAATTTCTCATATTACTCGTGTCAATCAATGCCACCAATTATATTCTTTATGAATCATTGAGGCCACAGATTGTTCTCACTTGCTAGGAGTACTATATTATAGGACTAAAATTCTGAGCTCGTTAGAGGAGCAGAAATTTGCTGTATCACTCATCACTTGGTCACCTGCTTCTGTACAGACTTAACGCCTCTCATGATCATGACAGCCACCTGGCTAAGCCTCAAGACAACAAGATGACTGTAATAACTAACACCTCATAGGTTCTCTATGCTGAATGCGCACTGCATCACTCAGTTCACTACTTAGTGGGACTTTGGCACAGATTCACCAGATTCACCTGATTATTGCCAATACTGTACTCCGATTAGCCACAGCAGCATTCCTAATGAATCCAATCAAAATGGCCTCTAGTCCCCAGATCCCTTTCTGAGTGTGGCGATTGGTAAAGGGTCTGACTATGACATGGCTTTTGTCCCACTGTAGTCTCATGAATGAAACATATCAAAAGCAGGAGCAAAGTTAGTGGATACAATTATGAAGGGCTGTGGCAACACTATCTAGCTTTCTACCATTCTATACTGTACCAGGATATGATTTTCATTATAAAACCCTAGGAGGGTGGGGGGGGGGGATAATATAAATATTAGCTCATTACTACCTGGGGCATGAAGTGTGAATTGGAATTTGTGTTAAGCTGATATAAAAATACCAGAATTAAATATGATACAGGTACAAAAATAGCCTCATACACATGCTATTGAAAGTATGTCCCTTCCTTGGAAAATGCTATACATGTCCAGTCTTTTTCTAAGGTCGGCCAGAGTCCACTTGCCACTCTCCCAATACCTGTAGAAGTGCATATGTTTATATTAAGAGAATGGTATTGGTTGTTAACTGATTACACACCTTATTGGTCACAAAAGAGAAAACATGTTAAAAAAATGATCTGATCATGCTAAACACTGGATTTTTTATTTTTTTTTATCTGGTAGACTACTCAAGTGATATCAAATATAGTCACAAAACTACTTCATTTTGATGGGGCAAGTGAGCAAATAGAATTTCAAAAATTGCAAAATGGCTGGCAATCGCAACTGTTGTGATGACCTTTACTTCTGTTTCTGTACGCTCTACTTCAGAGGAAGGAATCACTCTCAATCCTCTTGAAAAGGAGGTGTTCCTGGATGGGTGGCTTAGAGTGAGGTATTGATGCATAGCTGTGGTTTGCTTACCTCAATGGAGCTAATTCCCTCAATGGAGCTGATTCTTATATATACTAAAGTGCAGCTTATTGTGCATTTTTATAGACATCAGGCAAAAATCAGAAAAAAAGTTATAGCCATAAATATAATACTCAACAAACTCTCAGTTGACATAACGAAATTACAATGACCGACTCAATAATCCTTGAAATTTACTTTCTCCCAAGATAGTAAATTTCAAGTTGATTATTGAGAACGCCATTGTAATATAAATATAATTTTATAAAGGACCACAAATCTAGTCAGCAGTTAATGAGTTCAAGGAGCTATGTGGCACGGGTGTCTAGCATACCAAAGGAAGCGTTCTAATGAGATCCATGATCCATTCTTTTCTTGCTCAAAAGTCAGTCTCAATTCCATAACTCGAGACCCACGTAAACCATGGCAGCATATGTGCAAAATTCATTTTGAAGTTTGCAGGCCATCGCTGAGTATGCTGGTGCGAATGAGTGCAGCATCTGTTGGTGCAGAGTTGGAAGTTTACCGAGGTCAAGCAGCAGCCTATTTTGCTGGAAGTCTAGGGAGAAGCTAAGTAGGAAACCCTTTGACTGCTAACGAACTATATAGTGGATAATTTTGGTGGGACAATATTTTCACAAATTTCAATAATAAAAAATTCATGGGGAAAAGTTGTTGTTATATAATGAATGTGCTAATTAACTAATGCACATTTGGTAACCACACCTCTTTTCAATTTGAGATGGAAAATGTGGCGAGGCAAATTCTTTCAAAGTAGAAGTTGTTTAAGGGAACATGCTTATAAGGAAATAGGATGTTGCCTCAGGCGAGCAACTGCAGTGCTGGATGGTATGAGACTGAAAATCAGCACAGCTATGGCAGTGCTGAAGTCGGGACATATAGCTACATTTCTAGAAAGATATCTTCAGTCCGTTCTTTATTTTTACGACAGGTGGAGTGATTCATCTGATAGTTACAGGTACTAGACAGCGGACTTTGTACCACATGGACAAGAAACCCCGTACTTAAAGGACTTGAAGGTGATGAAATTTAGATCTGTTCTCTGAACCACACAATCTGCTCTCTCAAATGAACAACCTATAAGCCACTGTCGGAGACAGTTCTATCATAGTCTAATGCAGGTGCCAACACAAATGTTGTTGAATTGGGTCACGAAGATCTGGCAGGTTGACTTTCTTAAGGCCACTTCACAATATGTCGCTCGCACTATATAGGCATGCAAAGTGAAGAAAAGCATTATTTTTGTGAGACTGTGTCGCGACTCTTGAATAGGCTCAATTCCTATTCTAGCTCCAAATGCAACACATGGGTCGACATGTAGCCACTGGTCTCTATTTGTGTTTCCACAAAAAATGTTTCTGCTTTTAAGTGAAAATGGTTAATAGATTAGTATGTGGATGTATCCCACAAGTTATAGAGGGATTGAGGTTCATTAAAGAATCGGTGGGATTCGTAATTCTGAGTGAAGGTTCAATTTCAATAGTTCGAAGTGAAGTGATGTGATGCGACGAGGTTGATATTATGAACTGCTCGAAGCAAAGCGATCGACCCGAAGTGGCCCGATGAGAAGGACTTGTGACATATAATAAACTGTCTTTAGCCTTATTAAAGTAGCAAAGAAAAGGAAATCGCTAGCTAGTTAACTATCCAGCACAATTCAAGGAGTAATCTTCCTCAAGCCACGCTGAGAGTGAGCGTTCATATGGGGCATGTTTTTCAAATGCAGTTATTCTATAAATAGTCTCAGGGATCCAGATCCTTTACTGACTTGCTAAGTATCTGGCTCGTGACAGTAATCTGTGGGTTTAAAAAAATCATGATTTTCTTAATCACACCATCCTTGATCCCCAAGGCAACTAATTGTTATACGGTAGATTGGCAAGGTCAAACAGAGATCTTTGCATCTATTTTTTCAAGATTAGACCAAGTCTGTTCGATAGCATGCAATAGCTTTTAAGCAGTTATCTATATCAAGCAGCTAATTTTTGTGTGAAGTAACTATGCCTCCCTTGAAAATCAGTGTTTCTTCCAGTGTTGAAGCTGGACAAATTTGTAGGGGTGATGTCCATACACTACATCTCCAGATGCTCCTCCATAACAAATGAACATTTCCCCCCACATACACCCACCATCCCCCCACATACACCCACCATCCATTCCCCCACATACACCCACCATCCCCCCAGATATACCCACCATCCCCCCACATACACCCACCATCCCCCCCACATACACCCACCATCCCCCCACATATACCCACCATCTATCCCCCCCCCCTCCCACATATACCCACCATCCCCCCACATACACCCACCATCCATCCCCCCACATATACCCACCATCCCCCCACATATACCCACCATCCATCCCCCCACATACACCCACCATCCATCCCCCCACATATACCCACCATCCATCCCCCCACATACACCCACCATCCCCCCACATATACTCGCCTTCCCCCCACATACACCCACCATCCCCCACATATACTCGCCTTCCCCCCACATACACCCACCATCCCCCCACATATACTCGCCTTCCCCCCACATACACCCACCATCCCCCCACATACACCCACCATCCCCCCACATATACTCGCCTTCCCCCCACATATACCCACCATCCCCCCACATATACCCACCATCCCCCCCACATACACCCACCATCCATCCCCCCACATGTACCCACCATCCCTCCACATACACCCACCATTGATGGGTACCAATAAGAAACTACTACATTTGTGCATGTTGCAGTTTATACTTGTTTAGTTTTGCCGGTGAAACAGGTGTAACAGGAGTGGTAACAGGACGAGTCATCGCCCAAACTGGTCAAGACATTGTTAATTCTGCCAACTTTTACCCTATTCCTACAATTGGGAAAAAACATTGAGTTATTTTCCTATTGCATCCCATCGTGTATAGATGGCT
This sequence comes from Cladorhizidae sp. MBARI D1340-BT2, assembly GCA_028752905.1. Classification (NCBI taxonomy): domain Eukaryota; kingdom Metazoa; phylum Porifera; class Demospongiae; order Poecilosclerida; family Cladorhizidae; species Cladorhizidae sp. MBARI D1340-BT2. The sequence goes on along the minus strand of JAQNBH010000005.1, from coordinate 26,069,333 downwards.
ATTGCTCCTCCGAGACGCATATATATGTCCCTCAGTACTAAACACAGCCACAATGAGTGACTTGAACTGAAAGCTATTAATTTGTTTTTAATGTCCTGTGAACCTGAAAGCATAACATGCCATCAACTGCTTTTATATTACCTGAAACTGTAAGACTGGCATTTAGCATATATTTATATAAGCAGATACCTGTATAATAACACTACTTGGCACGGTTGTACAAGGCTAATATTCACTGTGACCCTAAATCCTGTGACACTCCTTGGTCTTCATATACAACAGCAAAAAAGTACTTGTTTTTCTCGTTTGTTTCTTTGAAATGTCATATTTCCTTGAAACTGAAACTTGACATCATTAATTTGGTTTTATCCTGGACAGTTTACGCAAAATATGTAAATGATGTTTCTTCACTATCTGCAGTATGAACTAGTCCAGTTAGACTGGATCAGAGACCAGCAGTCACTACCCCTCATAGATGCATATAAAACGCTATTTCTCGTGGTATAATGTTATGATGTGGCAAAAAAATGGATTATCCTTCCCCTCTCCCCCTCCCCTTGCACATGTGCTACATGATACACTATGACATCTATGAGGGTGACTGCTGGTCTCTGATCCAGTCTAACTGGACTAGTATTCATACTGCAGATAGTGAAGTAACATCATTTAGATCTTTTGCGTAAACTGCCCAGGATAAAACCAAATTAATGATGTCAAGTTTCAGTTTCAAGGAATATGACTTTTCTCAGAAACAAACAAGAAAAACAAGCAAAAATTAAACATATTTATTTTATTGCCACTAGGACCACATACATACATACTATACCTGTGCACTATGTAGAAACACTAGACCACATCCATACATACTATACCTGTGCATTATGTAGAAACAAGGATTGAAAGGTTCCATATTCGGAGAACAAACAGCACACACAGTAGATGGCCTGCAGATAGCAAACAGCGCCAGTTACTTGACATTATGTAGCAGTCCCTAGTTACCAATCCATCATAGTTTACAATGTCATCTATATAGTGCACACTGTGTGTATGATTCCAAATGACATCAATAGAAGTGAAAATCTAAGCACAACACCAAAGTGGGTCACTAGAAAAAGCACATGTCCCATGCATTCTGGGGTGTGGCAGATAATGTTTCAGTCAGGAACAAGCAACATGCAGTATGACTCTCAACAGGTGTCCAATGGACAGTGAAAGTTCTTTTTTGATAAAAACTTGGTTACATTTTTTAATGGAGTCAGCTAAAAATCTGTAACCTAGTATATACAAACATGCACTGCCTTTTGGTTCCTACTATTATTATTATCCCCAATAGGTCTTTGGCTTTATGCAGCATTTCATACCTTGTTGGAATATAATGGTCCAGAAGAATCGTGCCAAAAAAATCATGTTTATCCGGGTAGCACTGCGATAATTCCAGCAACATATCTTGTGAGAGATCTCTGCAGAGACTGTCAGGGACGTATAATTTACGTATAAAACATTCACCCAACTTCATGTAAGGGTCAAAACTCAAAACGTCTTCTATCTTCGTCAGATAGCGTCTCTTGGTATCAAAAATGTACGGATCTGAGAGAACAAGCACACAAGAAAAGCTCTATAAATAAATCATGATTCTATATAACATGCAGGCATAAGTGTCAAACCTAAAAAACTCACTTCGATTGGAAAAGGCTAATGCAACGAGACCAGCTTCATATCTTATAAGTTCACTGATTGGTTTGTTGATGACAGGGTAGCCGTGTCGTGCTTTGAGATGATCAGGATGAATGTGAAATTCGGCAGCAACAATTTGTGAACTATACTCTTTTTTAGCATCCAATATTTTTCGTATAATTGCTGAACGCAAATGAAGGCCATTCACTATTGAATCATGTTTTACTCTAATCAAGACAACTAGAGCTGTGCGATCTTCAACAAATTCAACTATTGTTTCGATGCCATTAAGATTCAACCAGCGTAAGCCATTCTTCCACAGAGTACATTCCAGTTGTTCACACAAACTGTTGGTAGATTTGGACACAGCAAAGCTGAAAGATAAACGAAGCAATAGAGTCTGCAGGAATCTAAGACTGAAGAACTCATTGTCATTCATGCACTGCAAACACCAACCCATGTAGTATTCAAAAATGCCGTCCTTCGACCACATATCTTCGCTGGGTTGCTCTGGACTGATTAAACAAGGAAAGAAGAGATATTTATCTTTTGTTTCAAAGTGGTGGGACGGTTTATGGGATACATGTGAGAGCTTCATCGAGTCCATGGACAAGCACAAGTGCTCCTCATGACCTTGATGAAGATTACCACATCGTAAGCATGATCGTCCAGAAGGTATGCAATGTGTAGAGCACATTGATGTACTACCTTTCGGAAAAATATGTCTGCTTTGCATACCACCACTTGTATGCCTGTCACTGTGAGATCTTGTGGAGCATGCTTGTGTTGATTCTCCGGTGGAAGTAAGAGAATCTCTCCTTGGTAGTTCTGGACCATCTCTGGCTGCTTCCTGATGAGTATGCTGTGCTTCTTCACTTCCTCTGGATTGTGTGGTAAGCGGAGGATTCCGGCAAGCTAGATATCTAGGCTTGGGTGAATCTACCTCATCATCAGAATCATCATCACTGAAATGGGACTGTCCAATCGATAGCTCACTTACTTTCTTTCCCTCAATAAGATTGAGCACTTCGGAATCTGATATTACCTGACACAATTCCAATCGATGAAGAAACATAACTATCAATGATGTATCCAGATCAGGAAAATGTGTGGTTATGTCAGACCAGGGTAAAACACCAGCTTGTGTGGGCTGAAATATGTGGTCTGGTATTCCACTGGGTGCAAAAATCTTTCCGTGAATTCTGTGTAGTAGAGCATCACTGTTTATCACAATCCAGCTACTCTCAGGATGAAAATTATTTCTCAAGAAAAGCATTTTGGTCCTTGCACTTACAGATTCAGCCAATTCACAGACACGCTCAGGCTGCATGGGTAGAGGATAATCAAATTCCTCAGTCACTTTGGTCACATTTTGAATAGTGCACGCGAGTGTCTTGCTAAAATGCTGCAGCAAGATTACACTCAGCACATGGCAGGGAGGATCCACTGCTGTATCTGTACGTAATTCACCACAACATTTCTTGAGGGACATCCGAAAGATTTTACTTGGTACACTGTAAGGAATAGACATAATATCAATGAAGGTTCAGCATGATCACGCCAATAGGGCAATAATGGTGACTGTAGCTGGGACAAATGGATCCAGGGGAGAGAGAAAGGCAGGGGGGGACAAACTCTTACACTCTTTTAACTCGGTATGGAAAATTTCCCTTATTGAAATTTAATTTGTGAGATATCTTCTATTTGCAATAAGATTTTGGTTGAGGTAGGCAAGGTATATCACATCCAGAGGTTGGACATAAATGTTGAATCTTGACACTGGCATGATCAATATTTAATTCATGCAGATAGGTCAATTATAGACCTCCGAATGAGTAAGGAGCCAATTGCAAACCAAAGTTGGACTCAGCACCAAGATCTGAGTTTACCTAGATAGCTTCAGCTATCAGGGGAAATGTCACGGGGTCAGACATAATGTAACAATTTATAGTCATGAATGGTATGACAACAAATTTACCAAGAAGCACAGTTAATTGGCTATCAGCTTTTAGCTATATAAGGAAAACATACAGCTAACATTTTCAGTGGAAGTTGTTTTTTGTTTTGATTTACACAAGAATAAACTGAAACTAGTCGCGTTCATTTACAACATTACTAATAACAGGGCAATCCTCAAAGTGAGTTTTGCTTGCAGGAGACCTCATTTTCAACACATTCACTGCAAATATCACATACCGGCAGTCGAGTGAACAGAACCCATTAAACACCAAAATTGATGATTTCAACCGAGACACGATGTAGCCTTGGATCTCATGCACATTACCAAAGTTGCCTCTGGGCAGCATGTCAAAATGAGAACCAACAATTATCATGTGAGGAGAATTGCTTTTCGGCATGCAATGGTTCTCAACAAACAGAATCCAGTAGTTGATCTTCCTACAGAATAAAGCATATACTATATACATGTATTATTAAACATGTAGGTTATTTAGGTACCTTTTCAATTCATTGAGTGAATCCGTTAGGTTGATTAACAGAAGAAACAGTGGAGACGATGAAAACTTGGAGTGCTCTAGAAGAGCTGCATGACTTGGGTGATAATCGTAATGCCCAGCAAAATCATAAAACAGGACCTTACCAAACTCAGGACTTTCACAGTCTATTGGAACCACACCGGCTGTATTGGGTGCTACTTGTGGGCTTGAAGAATGGTAAATGCGTAGAACCTTTTTGGGTTTCTGCAGAGCCGTCACCAAAGTGGTTTTCCCAGAGGTTGAGTGACCGATCAGAAAAATATGTACAGTAGAATGGAGAGGTTGGCTTAGCTTATATTCTTCAAAAATATCCAAGGAACTGTCGTAAGTATTTAGACCACCTCTGATGAGTTCCTTAATTGTCTTGGCATCTTTGGTTAACTGTGACAATTTTAGTTTTGTAAGTGTTTGAACATTAGGGTCAACTTTTCCTTCCTTCAACAAAACTCTTACAACCTTACTTCGGCCATATTGACAAGCAACATGGAATGGAGTGTTTCCTGAACTGTCATAGAGAGTTAAGTTACACTTCATTTCAATAAAATATTGAACTATTTCACTAAATGCATTTCTGCTAGCATTGTGAAGTGGAGTAGAGCCAGCATCATCAAAAACATCGGTCTTGCATTTCACCTCTTCAATAAGATATTTTACAATGGTGAGACTTCCACCAATACAAGCTGAATGTAGAGGTGTCTTCTGGAATCTGTTCCCAATTTGAGGATTCAGACCATGAATTTCAACCAGATATCGAACAATCTTTAAATGTTTTCTAAGGCATGCCAAATGCAATAAACCCTCACCATTTCTGTTCAGTGTTCTTGGATTGCAATCAAGATCACAGATTAAAAATTTTAGCATGTCCAAGTGGCCGTTATTGGTGGCTGCAAAAATCGGTGTTGTTCCATGACTGTTGGGTTCAGTAGGACTGATGCCATACATCTCATACAGGTAACTTGTAACATTGACGTGTCCTCTAGCACAAGCAATGTACAGAAGAGTGTGACCTGAATCAGTGACCAGATATGGATTACAACCAGGGTACCCGTTGATTAGAAGTCGAACGATCTCCAGATGGCCATTTTTGGTCGCCCAATAGATAGGTGGTCTGTAGAGGGACTCCAATTTTTCTCTTGGAAAACCTGACTGCTTCACGATCCTCAATAGACCAAGGACTTCATTTATATCTCCAGCCTCGCAGGCTCGTACAAGTCGGGCCATAGTAGCGTTGTCACTATCCATCACTTCATCACGACGACCGCTGTATCTCCCCGAAATTTTCCTTATAGACATCTGCAAACCGCTGGCGGCAACACTTACTGGCCTATACCCCTCACTGTGCAATCAAGGTACCGTCATCAGGGAATTTAACCCCATTTCCAGACGCAAACCCTTCCCCCCACCCCCCTGCGCGCTCTACAGCTGTACCTTATGAGGTGCAGGAATATGCCTGCAGAGCCAGAACCCTTTGATCTATGTGCATGCTCATGCATGAGCTATCTGGTATTTAACGCCTGATTTGTAAGAGTTAGAATCTTTCACAGTGAGTGTCAGAGAGAGTTAGCTATGGCATCTTCAGAACCCAGTACTTCAAGGTTACCAGAAGAAGATTCTTCAGATATGGATTCTGACTCTGATAATGAGGTCAGTCAAATCTCTACATCTATTAAGTCTGCAAAAAAAGTGATCGTGTGTCTATTGTAGACAGTATGCAAAGACTTTCCCATGGGCAACAACTTCGAGAAAGGGATCTTCTTTTGCCTTCTGTATGAAGTGCTCTCGTGATATAAACCTTGGAAGAGGTGGTACTAGAGATCTCAGGAGACATCAGGAAACGAACACTAAAAAGATGGTGTTGGTGTACTGCCTCTACAGTCCTACTTTGGGCCAATAAGAGAGGAGTCTGTAATCCGTGCAGAAGTACTCTTTCGCATATTTCCTTGGAGAGCACCATCTTGCCTTTCAATTGGGAGATCATTGTACCAAGTTGATGTTTCAAGTGCAGTCGTACTAAAACAACAGCTGTGTTGAAAGTTATTGCCCTGGATTGTTGGAAAAACATTTCCGCAGCAGTTAGAGAGACTAAATACTTCAGCCTCCAAACTGATGAGACAACTGATATTACCGTTAGCACGAAATTCAGTAATGTCACGGTTATGATATAAGCAGCCAGCTTTAGTTGCTCTTCATTGTCATTGTCATTGTAACATAGCAGCACTAATAGCAAATGAGGCCTGCAAAGTCTTGCCTGATGAATTGGAAGATCTGACAACTGATGTATGGTATTATTTCCAGAAGAGCCAAAATAAGCCTGCAACAGTTTGAAGAATTTCAGAGTTTTGTGCAATGCAAGCCACACAAGTTGTTAAAAGCATGCCAAACATGATGGCTCAGCCTTGAAGCTTGTGTAAATCGTCTTATCGAGCTATATGAAGCCTTACTCTCATACTTTCGAAGTACTGAGGATAAGCAGGCAGTAGTGAGAAGAGTAAAAATTGTACTTGAAAAGCCTCTGACCAAAGCTTACTGCTCTTTCTATGTTCTGCATTACCAATTGTTAATAATTCATGCAGCAGCAATCTCCAATTCTTCATGTTCTCTACCAAGAGCTCGATGGCTTAATATGAAAATTTCTGTTGCTGTTCATGAATTCTGAGAACGTGTGTGCTGCTGAACATGTTTCACAAGTGTGTATTGATAACTCAGAAGAGTGTCTCCCTTTACACAAAGTTTTCGTAGGTCACAACACACTATTATATCTTGAAGAAGAGGATGGATTATCATCTGAAGATGTGAGAAAATTTAGGGAGACTATCCAAGCTTGGTGGATTGCTGCAGCCAAGAGAACTGTCAAACAATTACCTATGAGTCACAAGTTACTCTCCAATCTCAAATGGCTTCAACCAGGCTTATAACAATACAGTATGGCTGGTCAGGTGCTTGCTGCAGCAGAGTGTGTTCCTCAGTCAAGTTGGTGACAAACCCAGCCTTCAAGAGGAATTTATGGATTTCTGCACGTCGCCATTACCTCCTAAAGTCACGGCCATCAGAGAGGTGGATAAGTATTGGCATGCAATCAGCCAAATCAAGACTGCTTGGAAACTGAGTATCGCAGCTCCACATTGGCAAAACTCGCAAAAGCCATTCTAGTTATACCCCATGGCAATGCTGATATATCGAACATTTATTCAGCCACATTGGTCTCAACAAAACGAAGCACAGACTAGGAATTTCCACATTAAATTCATTTTTAACAGTGCTATTCAATGTTCCTAAAAAATGCTATGAATTTAAACCGAACACTGAACTATTAAAGACGTGTGTAAATGCTATGAACACACTTTAGTATGTTATTTCTCATGAAATTGTTGATTGGATTTTGTTTGGATTTTTTGTTGCAATTTTTTTTGGATAAACACAGCCAAGTAATTTGGAAATTACCAAAAAAATTATTGCAACACTGCTTATCTTACCAAGAATTGATCAGTAGATTTCCTCAAGTTACCTTCACAAAACCAGTTATAATACACGTACCTGTGTGTCATAAGCACATGATCTACTTCAGTAATAAATATTATTTCTATAGTTACGCTGAATAACTTCTTATAGGTGGCTGCCTGACTATATAAAACAAAATGGAAACAGCACAAAAATCAATGTTGCACTGATATCATAGGTAGATTGCTTGACTATAAATTAGAAACAGGACAAAGATAAATTGGTCAAAAAAAACAAGTAGATTTACAAGACCCTCTACCTATTAGCATAATGAAGAGCAATAATAATTATAATGTTGCTTATATAAGATCTGTATATATTATATTCGGAGTTCATTAGTAAAGGGTCCTAGAAATGTTTGTTGTCTCCATTGGTAAATTCTTATTTCGTTTCTTATTAATCCAATAAAGATTTTTTGTTTTTATTTTTTCTTGTCTATCTCTCTATGCACTGTACGTTTATCTGTAAAAATATGTGAATGGGTTAGGACATCCATCAAATGCGGCTTTACATAATATATCTGGAATAGTCGTCATAAAGGGAATAAGTGAATCCCATGCAGCAGATTTGAAGGCCAAAACCAACTAGGGTATTTGACTCATGGGTACCATTTGCCTGGGTGTGTGTGCCAAATACCGTGATGTAGAAACTCGGCTGTGTAAGTGAGAATGGGCTACATGGTTTATAACAGATGTGATCCCTTACCAGATAGAAGAGCAAGCCAGCTAGAAATGGGACAACCAACTAACCAAGAGCCTAATAAATCCATGCATGTCCTCCAAAACCACCTTCCTCATAGGTGCTCATACCAAACACTAAATAGGGGAAATAATCTGGGAAGAAGTAGGAGATTCAATGAAGTGTTTGAAAGGCACCAGGTCCTGGTGGAATGTCGAATGAGATGCTGATGTATGGAGGTAAAAAGTTGGTGGAGGTGATGGTGCAGGTGATGAATGTGGTGATGAGGAGCGAATCCTGCTGAGTGGATTGTTGTCTTTAGAAGTAACATGGGCTGGGTTAGGTTTCATTAAAGGCCTAACCATTTCTCTGCAAGGGCAATCCAAGGATATCTGTAGTGCTTACAATGAAATTGAGCCTTGAATAGTAATATTGATGACACTTACCATAAAAAGTTGTATGACTCAGGAGTGTGACTTGGTGGTAAAGTTAATGCATTGCCACCTTCTCTCCCACGGAGATGTATATACTCACCAGATGAATAGGGAGAATGTGCCTTCAAACACTCCTGAGGAGTATTTTAGAAGAGCAATAACAATTCCTTTTTTTGATGACATGATTTCTCATCTGAACAACAGATTCTCTGAAGTACAACGTAAAGCAATTATGGCTTTAAGCATTGTTCCATCTGTCTTCGTGACAGACCAGGAGGCAGATTCATCACTGGTGGAGGAGCTCATAGAATACTATCATGACAATCCCCTGGCTCTACAACAAGAGTTGCATTTGTGGAAGTGCAAATTGAAGTTAGCTGAAAAAGGTGGACTTCCGGATACACCTTCAAAGCCACTTGAACATGCTAATGAGAACATTAATTTGTACATTGCCTGTGACAAGTTGCGAGTGTGAGCACAGTATCAGTGTCCTTCATTGCCTCAAAACCTACCTCCGCTCTACCATGGGACAAGAGAGAATGACAGGTCTAGCACTCATGCACATCAAGTATGGGATGGAGCTGAACTTGGATAACATTATTAACATTTTTGCTGGACAGCATCAACATTAGCTGAATAATTTATGCTATTGTACATGTGTTAAGCTTCCTTGTCCCACCCCCTTAGACCTGCAGTATTTGCCATCTTACTTCAATATTAATCTTACATTTGGGAGGAACTACATGTATGAATTTAGCAGGGAAAAGTCTGCCATCTGAGACTGCCTTCCAAATCCTGAGTACAGGCCGGTGGGGTTATTGGGGTAAGTAATACAGTAGCAGAAGTGGCAATGCGGGGAGATATGGGGTGGAGGAAGCTGGAGGAGAGGAGGGAAGAGATGAAAGTTTTGTTTGGTGAGAGATTAGAGGTGTTGGAACAGAGCAGATTGGTGATAGTAGTTTTAAGAGAGGATGGAGGAATTGGATGGATGGTGGAAAGAATATGAGATATTGAGAAAGAAATGTGAGCTAAACAATGAGGTCGAGTTAGAACATAAGTGGAAGAAAAAGATGAAGGTGAGAAATGAGAACGATTGGGAAGAAGTAAAGAGAACGTACTGAAGTTGTATAAATTGTCCAAGAATGGTGCGTGGAGAGGTATGTGAGGTCCATCAGGGTCAGGAAGGTGTGAGGTTGTATTGTGCACTGTGTCAGCTGGGTTGTTAGAGAATAAGAAGAGATGTGGAATAATTAGGGATGAGAGATGTATCATGTGCAATGGTGGGGTAGGGAATATGTGGGACATTTCTTGGTGATGCATGGGGAATTTGAGAGGGAATGTTGACAGTGGCTGGATGAATATTGAAGAATGGGTAAGGATGGAAAGGTGGCATTGCTGTTGGGAGGAGTGAATGATTAGTGATGGAGGAGGTTGGTGAGTGTATTATGTTTTGGATAGGGAAGTGGTGGCAGAGGAGAAAGGAACTGTTAATGGCGAGCTGATGAGAATGATCTGGTCCCCTCCTCTCCCCCCTCCTCGAACACTTTTTATTATTGCAACTGATCTAATTAATTAAGTACTGTTGTTATAATAGACTGTAATCGTCACACTGTGCTGCGTATGTGGCAGCTTTAACAGGCTCAACAATATAAAATTTGCTTCACAGACAGGTGACAACAGGCTGCATGGTTGACAGACAATGGACATGCTTTTGATTTTTCTTTTTTCTGCCACTCAATGGCTAGAATTCAGCACCGCAGGAGCCGTTTAAGGCCAGCAGAAGGATCTGGCAACCCGTGGTTAGCTAATTCTACTCCAGTACTTAGTGCCCCCCACCCACCCTTCCTGTGAAGTGCTCCCTCAAAATTACGTCAAGTCTCTTTGTCTGTGTTGTATCTGGTGACTCCACTTCAGAAGATAAGATACAGTGACCCGGGGAGTCACTGTACCCTACTATAGAGGGACCTATATACTGCAGGATGGAGTGACCCCCCCCCCCCCCCCTTCTCATCGATCGGCAGAGGAGGGCAGTTCATATTAAGGGGGGGAATAATGTCAAAAAAATACACCTCGACAATACCAATCATAACTACCACCCACTACCCTCTATCAACATAATTTTTGTCCAAAATGTAGCTTAGAAGATAGCTATTTAATGATGTATTTAACTTTTGTCATCGATTTTTTTTATGCCAAAGTGTCAGCCAGGAAATCCAGTCCTCGAATTAAAAATCCATTAATAAGTAGTTTCACCTAAACTATTTGAATCAGTATGATAATGCACCACAGGAGAGGGGGGGGAAATCCCATACAAACCTCATGCAGATATGCCCAACACATTCTCATAACAGTGAAAATAAAATACTTTAGGTTAAAGAGCACACAATAAGCATTCTGGTGATATATAAATTATGGAGTTTGGGTGAGAAATTAGAGAGATTAGAAGAATTTCCACAAATTTCTTCTAATCTAATGCGACGCGGTTCTTCTTCACACTTGCTGGGTTTCTAATGAAAATAGTGAGTGCAAAAGCTGTCGTAACTGCATCATAGAATCTTCAAATGTTCGTAAATTTGGAATATGACTTCAATATGAGCAGATACACAATTTAAAATAGTTGTTAAAAAAAGTGAAAGTTAGCATTTTGACATTATTCCCCCCGTAACATAAATAGTCCTAGATTCGAGGGGAATGGGAATAAAGCATCTGTTATTGGCCAGATATTAGTTCTGTCCTATCTGAGGATGGAGTCAGACCCGGAGGAAGCAACTACGACCACACCCAAAACCACACCCACAGTAACTGCAACCACAGTAACTGCAATACAGCATTGTCATATATAGTGAAGGATATATTTTTAAAAAATATCCAGTTAACTAGTCTTGGTCCTACTATGGTCCAGTACAGAAAAGTACCAAAAGTATTGACGCTGCTCAGAATCTAAGAGGAAATTATTTGCCACCTCTTGTAGATCTAAAGAATCTGTGCGTTCCTTACGCACATGAAGGATCAAGTTTCTCCTGATAGTGGCTCTAAGATGAGTTCTCACTCGACTAAGTGCACTGAACGACCTTTCTGATGTGCCATTAGTTGCAGGCATTACCATAATCAATTGTAGTATATACCCTGACTACTTGCCTTAAAAGAGCAATTTAATATGCCTTGAAATGATCCCTGATATCAAAAATTGTAGTTGCTGAGGTAGCCATGTTGTTCTTTTGATGAAATTCAGTTATAAGTTGAGCTTTCAGATCATCTGAATTAAAATCATCCTTGTAAGAAGTCACACAACTTTAAATTCTTCCTCGAAATCTGCTTCATAACTTGCCTTGATAAGAAGCTGTTAAGGGGGGAATAAAGTCAAAATGCTAATTTTTCACTTTTTTCACAAACTATTTTAAATGGTGTATTTGCTCATATTGAAGTCATGTTCCAAGTTTCAGAACATTTGAAGATTCTATGATGCAGTTACGACAGCTTTTGCACTCACTATTTTCATTAGAAACCCAGCAAGTGTGAAGAAGAATCGCGTCGCATTAGATTAGAAGAATTTCCACATATTTCCACAAATTTCTCCCTCATTTCTCACCCAAACTCAATAATTTATATATCACCAGAATGCTTATTGTGTGCTCTTTAACCTAAACTATTTTATTTTCACTGTTATGAGAATGTGTTGGGTATAGACCAGCATATCTGCATGTGGTTTGTGTGTGATTTCCCCCCCCCCCCCCTCTCCTGTGGTGCATTATCAAACTTATTCAAATAGTTTAGGTGAAACTACTACATGTACTCTTACCATAAACCACCTAACAGCCACTTAGCATTATTAATGGATTTGTAATTTGCGGACAGGGCAAAAGTTGGATTGCCTGGCTGACACTTTGCCATATGACAAAAGTTAAATACATCATTAAATAGCTTATCTTCTAAGCTACATTTTAGTACAAAAATTATGTTGATAGAGGGTAGTGGGTGGAAGTTATGATTGGTATTGTCGAGGTGTATTTTTTTGACCCCCTTAACTTGCAATAACTTGGTTGATCAAAGCGGTTCGCAATACAGTATATAGTATTATCTATAGTTTCTGGCGATAGTGATCCTTTGGAGTTTCATGAAATTGGTGATTATTTCCACCTCCATCTAACCTTACTGGCCTTTTTCACCGGTGTGGTAACTGTGGCCAATATCTGCAGATTCAGCAAATTCAATACTTTTGTCCAAAACAGGTCATAAGCTTCTGGGTTGCGTGTATATACGCTGCAGTGTAGCAATAACTAGCTTTGCAAGTTGCTGGCCTTCAGCAGCAGATGTTGTTTTCTTCTGAATTGTTGAACTTATATTGTCAGAATGACGTAAGATCATTTCTCCAAGAATAGTATATAGCAAATAAAAATGCATCTGAGCATATACCCCATTAATTCGTTTTTTGGTCTTAAGAACATCTACAATCCCTTCCCATGTTTGCAAAAGAACTTCATAGTTACTTTTAACACTGGCTAAAGCATCAGCTCACACAGTCCATCTGGTTGGACAGAGTAATCTCATTCCTGCCGAGTGAGAATCATGGATTAAGTCATTGTGTATTTTTAGTTCTCTAAACATCTCTTCCTTACATGTGGAGAATTTTATAAGTTTAGTGACTTCATGGTTACATCCAAGGCATTTTTAATGGGTTTAAATACTTTTATGGCATCATTCACTGCAAGGTTTATAGAGTGGCCATAACAATGAGTATAGAGTGCCCGGGGCTCTTCCATTATCAAATTGGCCACCCCAGATCTAACTCCACTCATTGTACTGGCTCCACCATTTTGGAGAAAAGAATGTGGAATCTACAGAGAGAATCTTCCATGACTTGATTAAGTCCAAGGAACTCTTCAAATCGTTAAAATCGTCCATTACTGACAGAAAAACAAAAGTTACTTGCTCATGATTAGATATATCAGTCGTTTCGTCCATCATTATGGGAGATGACTGAAGGGAGCTATATAGAAATTCCCCTCAACACATGCCAGCCATGACTTTCAAGTCTTCGTTTTGGATGTCATGGGATGTATATTTATCAGCTAATCATAATACTCTGGGATCTTCTTCAGCTTTCACCCTTAACATTTACCATCTGCATCACCTCTAAGAGCATCACCTCTAATAGACCAGTGGCTAGATACTGAAAAGGTCCCCCCCCCCCAGTCTATATAACCTGCACTCTGATTTTCTGTTAATTCAAACATAGTTATTTACAAAATGGCTTGATATACATGCATTATCCGGTTATCCGGTTGCATGTATGGTATATCAGCAATTCAAAATGGCCGCTGTGCACCATTGGGCAAAATGTTTTCTTTTGGTCAAATTGGTTAAAAAACAGTGTGCAATATCAATTTTAACTAATTTTGGGTCAAGGAATTCAATTTATCCATTTTAAGGAAGGTCATCTTCATTGTATATTAATTATGATGTAGTCATGGATGCATTCAAACTTAGTCTGATTCGTAGTACATATGTATCCTCATAGCTACATATTGGTGACTCTTCATCTTTATCTTCATTTTGGTTTGACTGCTGGCAGCTAACCAGGATTTAGGTCAGTTGGCATCATCTCATTGTGAGTTCACTGGAAACGCAGTGAGCCTTGCTCTAAGACCCAACCATGTTTCAATGGAGTGGAATTTGTGGAGATTTGATCAGTGCTCTCCACTAAATGTATGATTGGAAGTTTGCTCTTTGAATGTGTATTTTGAGACTAGATTGGCAGATATCTATGCCAATGTCAGTGCTCAGTAGTCTTCTTTGTTGAAAAGCGTTGGAAGAAAACATCAAACCAGCAGCTATTGATACAAGATGTGGTCTTCGACCCATATATACCACATGTAAATTTCTCCAACACCTTATGATCCTCTTCAGTGACAATTCATGCATGTCCAGCTGGCCAAAAGTGCTAATGAATGCAGGATCACTCAGCATTTTCTTGTAAGGCTTGACCTTCCCCTTTCTCATAAATGCACTGAGTGTCACACCCGGTGAACGCATGAAAGCCTAGGACTGCTTCACTAACACTGGCACCAATGTGATGTCGCACTGCATTGATATCAATCCTCCTCCTTTTGTTTACCTGATTGCTGATAACATCATCGTAGGTCAGTGAGTACAACTCAACAATCAATCGTCAATTCCCAGCACTCTCTACCTAGAGTGAACATGATCTGGTGACCCTCTAGCCTAGAGGCATATTTTGGAGACTGCCATTCCTTCAAGATAAACTTTGAGAGCTGGCTCTTGGTTTGATTGTTCGACAAGAAGCCTTTGAAATCTCAACGGACTTAATTGATGCCTGAATGTAGGTGTCATTTACAAAATCGACACGATGAGTTTTAGACAAGGTATTCCAGAATTGCTCTGCTAGTTTCCCAAAGGTTCTTGTGATTGATTGAGCCTGGATGTGTGCTGCAGCATCAATGATGGTAGCAGCATTATGTGGTCTCTCACTTAACTGGAAGTCCCCTTCAAGATGATGCAGGAGTGTTGATTTGTCTGTTTTCAGTGGGCATCCATCTGCAGTTGCCATACTCCAAGGAATCACTCCAAGTTCAAATGACAATGCTTTCTCCAAACTGATGTTATGCTGAGCAGATAAAAGGATGAGCTGCCCAAACAAATTGTGCTGAGCTTGTATAGAGATACATTTGTTCCTGGCCTTGATAGTCTTTCTCTCCGCTTGCTTTTGGAATGTCAGATGGTTCCTCTTCTTGATTGGCTCATGAAATTTTACAAAGCCTCCAGATATTCGCAGTTCCAGGAAGTCTTTCAATGCTCTTTCTCCAGGTGTATCATCAAGGAGGTCAATGACTAGTTCTTGAGATGCAGGGATTCAAGAGGAAAGGCATACAATAACGTTTTGTCTCTCTGAGTCAAATGGATTGATATAGCTCTTGATCATGTTCATATATAGTCCTTATTCCTGCCTCTTCAGACTTCCTAATTTGTGCTGCCCTAACATCTTTGTAGAGATGCTTAGACTCTTCTTTTCCACGCATTCCAGCAATCTCCAACAATGTCAAGTATCCTTGAATGGGAACAGCTTCAAATGCAACTTCAATTCACCTTGTGGAACATGACTGGAATATACTAATTCACTGCGGTAGTTTGGTTGCCAGAATTTGATGGAATGGCCGGAATGGCCGAAGTGTTTCATTAGTTTAGTCTTGAGTTTGTATGTTTTGTAGTCCTGATTATAGAATCTAGGGGATGATAACATAGCAAATATTCAAGGTATCTCTCCCTCAACATTGTGATACGTTCTACGTGTGCTCCCTTGATGATTTGATTACACATACATGGTGAAATGCAGCTTCATGTGCAGCCAAGAATTCTAATCGACTGATTCACTGGTTGTGGCAGATAATCCTTTTTCGGGTGGGATATACGACTCAAAGCATGATCTGTGATATTTTGCTTCCTTGGCAATCAGATCCAAATGAAATAAAGACATCAGTTTAGGGTCTTGATAATTTTCTCTTTAATTTCAGACTCACGTAACTTAGAAGCTAACTGGATCAGCTTATCAAACTTTTGGTTATGCTTTTTCACCCTCTGCTTTTTCACCCTCTCAACTTTTTCACCCTCTCAACACAAGAAGCAATGATGTTGAGGAAGTAGAGTTGATGTGTTGGATTTGCTTTTTTTTGTGAGGATTTTTTTTTTGCGAGGATTTTTAACCTCATCACATTGATCTTCAATCTCACTATGTTTTCGTTTAGTAATTCTTGAAGTTGATATGAAACGCTAATAACACTTACGATGGTAGCCATGCCTATGATTTACAATGCTATCAGGGAAGCCTTCACATAATTACACTGCCACACTGCTCAGAGTCTGTTTTGCCAATTAACTGACGGGTCCTTGCAGCTTTTTGGTGTATTGATTCAAAGATTGCTTTGCTAACTGAATATATTTTATCCTTGCATCCTGGTGTATAACAGACAATACAATCAAGTGTTCCCCTTTTCTTGACTTCCTTCTTCAATTGCAGTGGTTTCTCATCAGCCACCTGGAAGAATTAAAAATTACCTCTATATAGTAGCTAGTCTACAACAGCTAACTAATGGCTGCCTCTTGCTTTCAAGTTTTCAATGAATACAACAACTATACAAATTATCTGTATATTTGAACCTTTATATACAACTAGTGGATCCTGGTAACACAATAAGCGGGCTGACAATGCCTAAGTAGAAAAGTACATGAAAAAAACATAAATCAGAAGATGCAAGTTGATACTATCGAATTGACACTGCCTAATTAATTACGAATCTATGCAAACTTAATCAACTGCTATTTTAACCTCACCAGTGGCCATATTTTTTTACAAGAAGACCTCAAAATGGACAAATTATGTCTCCAATGAATTTTTCCAATCCCAAATTATATTACACATATTTTATATCAATTCGATTAAAAATAGTATTTTGTATCAAATTTAGCCTGCAGTGCACAGCGGCCATCTTGGATTGCTCATTTACCATACTTTCAACCAAAAATTGCATGTATATCAAGCATTTTTGTAAACACCTGGGTTTAAACTAACATAAAATCACAGTGGCAGTTATATAGACTGGGGGGGAGGGGGGGTTTCGGCAGCCCTTGGACTAGCGAATACTTCACATAATTTTAATCAACATACTTCTGTTGATTTGATTCCATTTGTTTTCCATACTCCCGGGATAATTGTTCACCAATGCTTATAGTAGACGCCATAAGCAGACGCCGGAAGAGTAATGATCATTTCAACAGCCTGGCAAAGGCTTAGACTTTGCTTGTCTTCTCAATATATACCATAGTTGCAATTACAAAATCCTGTGGATATATACCTATATATAAAAGGAACAGGTAAGAGTTGGACTGAGAGTTTATTTAGTTAGCTAGCAAGCTACATGAAATCAGGCGCTGACTTACAAACGCAGGATCAGCTCGAGATTCTTCTGCTTGAAAGCAGTTACACAAATGTGGCAATAAGCAACATCCTTCTTCTCATCATAATGTAAGAAAGTCCACTGTTTCAGTCAAGATGCTTGAAAATACCTCGCTACAACTTTTCTCTTTCCAAAAAGTATTTTTGGGAATGAAAAGCTGTCAGGGGGATGATGAGGAGCAGGTGGAAGATCAGGCAAAGCCATTGTATCTCCAAAATGAGTAGATGCCATAGTAACACTGACTAGCAGCCAAACTATGTAGAGCATGCAGCTGCATCTGATGCCATGTGAGATGTGGTCTACATTGATAGTCATGTAATGTGTTGATGATTTGTTTTTATCAGACAACCAAATGAAAAGGCCAAAACCTTTGCAACCTTTGCAATTCCTCCGGTCTTGGGAGTGCAGTGTAAGGAAACAGTGACCACTGTACTTGCCTGTAACCGCTTCGCCATCCATGATCTTCCGAGGATGCAATTCATTTTAGATACTATGAAGGAAAATTGATGTTTTTTGGCTCATCACAATGCCTTGCATTCATTGCTAGTATAGAACCGAACTGGCATGATTTTTTAAATTAAATATTTTGATGAAGTTCCTGTAAAACCAAATGTAGGGACAACTTGGGTGGTCTTGACTCAGGGTGGTGGTCAATACACGACTCCTAAAAAGGTTCACCAATACAAGCAAAATCTGAATTTTGAGCACACTTGACAACTCCATCCTCACACAATCGGGCACCTTCCTCACAAGTTGATCTGACCTTTCAACACAATGGCTGGTATCAAGTCAGACCCTGGAAAAAGATTGGTTGCTTCCGTGGCATAATCTTGGCATTACACCATCATGATGAGGTCAGCAATGGATTAGAGCTTCAGCTATATATACCTCATCAAGGCAGGCAAAGCTAGACGTCTACTTTTTTTTTATGGAGCTTACCCACCAGCCATTTTATCACCATGATAATATCAAAGTTCTACCCATTTCTGGGAACCACTATATAGTAGTAATGTAGGCCCCAATTAGAAGCTTTATATGGAGCTCCAAGGATAGGATATCCTTTTCCATATTGATGTGTTTTATATTGCATGATTGCGCTAGACAGCAAAACCTATATATGTATATATATATACATATATACTTGAGATCTACAGAAAAAACAGATTACAAATATATATGCACTATATACCTGCATTTATATATCTCCCCCCCCCATTGCTTGCATAAATGCTTTAGTCTGCTATTACATGTAGATAGTAATGCATGTAGATAGTAATGCATGTTAATTATAACACACGCTATAATATTAGATAAGTACTAGCACATTTATGTTATGGATCAAATGTTCAAGGACTGATCATCTAATGGAACACAGCAAAACTGGTAAAACATTTGGAAGTAATCCTACAGTTCCATGTTGATTGAGCTTCCTCTAGTAAGCTGCAACCATTTCCCACAATCACACCGCTGTGCAGCACCTTGGTGAAGCATCATCCACGATATAGACACTGTCTCCTCATCACCTAATAAATAATGACAAGTATTATATCAGGCAATTATATATATCTCAGCTCTTTCTCCGTGTGCGTGTGTGTGTATCTTTTCAATGGCTGCTCACACAGAGGACTCAGGGAGGGCGGGACCAGAGGGGCTAGCAGGATCATGCCTAGGGCTGTTTCCTGTTCCCCGGACCCCCCCCCCCCCCAACACACATTTAGTCCGAATTGTTATTTTGCACTTATATATAGACCACAAAAATGTATGAGTCAGCATTTCTGTCACATGTAACAAATGAATGATCATGAGTAAAGACAGCAGCCATCTTTGTTGAATTTTGGCTTGAAAAGGACCAAATTAGCAGAGCAAGAGGTGGAAACAGGTAAAATAGCTGGCTGTGTCATGATGACCTCGTCCTTACTTTAGTCAATAAATGAATTGTCTCAAGACACTTCCTCATCATCATCATCTCTTTCTGGAAGCTACAGAAACCAAGGTATATATAGTTACAGTCAATAAAGCAATAAACATGATAGGTGAAGACCAGTCTCCTGCATTGCTGTCTTCTGACACGTCTGTGATGATACAGTGAGTCCCAGAGAATTGTAGAGACCTTGGTTCGTACAAGGCATGTGATAGCCATAAACTCACTGACCAGCAGAGAGACTGGCTATTACAAAATGCTTTTCACCCTTTGGAAGCATGGTAAGTCCAGGTCGCTTCAGTGTTCCTGGGGGCAGTATTCCTCGCTATCCAAGAACCTTTCCTTGCTTGGTCAGCTTATTACACAGCCCAGACTTGCTTCACTCGAGCAAAGGCTACTCTGAAAGAGCACGAGTTACAGTTTACACACAAACTGGCAATGGAAGATTCAATGGCATTTATGGGGCAGATGGACAGTGGTCACTTATCTCTTCAACAACAACTCAAGCACCAAGCCTCAGATAGAGAACAGAGCTGTCTTGAAATCTATTTAAAGGCTGTAATATTCTGCGGAAAACAAAATCTTGCTTTTAGAGTTTTAGAGGAGATAGTGAATCTGTCATCCTGCTATTTTTTCCAGCAAACCC
Organism: Cladorhizidae sp. MBARI D1340-BT2; assembly: GCA_028752905.1. Lineage (NCBI taxonomy): Eukaryota > Metazoa > Porifera > Demospongiae > Poecilosclerida > Cladorhizidae > Cladorhizidae sp. MBARI D1340-BT2. Next base: position 26,049,018 of record JAQNBH010000005.1, on the reverse strand, counting down.
TGGAAATTTTTAAGCACTTCTTCAGTTTCTGATTGAGTCAGGGGATTAAAGGCTAATGGACTCAAAAATGCACAATATCGGGGCCCATCTGATCTGATTGCTGCTATTGGAAAGTGTATCCAACAGAAAACAGTGCAAGAAGTCAAAGCTTTTGCCATCTGTGCAAGATAAAGTCTAATTTTGAAGCTCTTACACTTGATCTAAATGACCTTCATGGACAAGGATATGGCAGCATGTCTGGTAAGTTCCACGGGGCTGCAGCATTCATTCGACATGATTTTCCTAAGGCATTGTATGTCCATTGTGCTGCTCATGCACTTAAATCTAAGTGTGGTTGCTGCCTGCACTGTATAGGCAATTCGTAACATGCATAGAAAAGTTAGAGAGGTCCGTCTTTTTTCCCAATTATTCTTCTAAACACCAACAAGAGTCACTTTTGCTTGCCATTACTCAATTTCAGTTCTTGATAGCCATGGAAGTAACAGGTGAGTGGTTAGGTTTGATTGAGGGACTTTGCAAGGGTCATCGAAGGATATTTGCGCACAACGAAATTGTGACTGCTAAGGAGGCCTTGAAGGAAGTTCGCAGTGGAGTTGACAAGCATCGTAAGCAATGTATGACTCAGCAGTGTTGCTTGGTGGTGAAATCAATGCATCACTACCTTCTCCTTCCACAGTCAGAGGCAGACCCATTGACAAAATATGTCTTGAAGTACACCTGAGGAGAGCAATAGCGATCCTTTTCTGGATGAAATGGTAACTCATCTAAACACCAGATTTTCAGAAATTCAGTGTGAGGCCATGATGGGCTTTAATTATTGTTCCCTCTGTCTTTATGACTAATCATGAAAGTGATTTGGCCACAATGGCTCTGTTAGAAGACCTTGCAGAATATACACAGATGACCTTCCCAGTCCTACAATCCCACAGCAAGAGCTGTGTTTATGAAAAAGCAAATGGAAATCCGTTAAAAAAAAGTGATCTTTATATACCTTCAGAATCTCTTGCCCTCATCAACAAGTCTACAGAATCTCTTGCCCTCACCAACAAGTCTACAGAATCTCTTGCCCTCACCAACAAGTCTATAGAATCTCTTGCCCCTCACCAACAAGTCTACAGAATCTCTTGCCCTCACCAACAAGTCTACAGAATCTCTTGCCCTCACCAACAAGTCTACAGAATCTCTTGCCCTCACCAACAAGTCTATAGAATCTCTTGCCCTCACCAACAAGTCTACAGAATCTCTTGCCCTCACCAACAAGTCTACAGAATCTCTTGCCCTCACCAACAAGTCTATAGAATCTCTTGCCCTCACCAACAAGTCTACAGAATCTCTTGCCCTCACCAACAAGTCTATGTTTCTAAACATTCACACACTTACGCATAATCTGCACATTGCCAGTCACCAGTTGTGAATGCAGCATTAGTGTGCTTCACCACCTCAAAACTTACACGCATTCTAGAAAACTTACACGCATTCTAGCATGGGGCAAGAGAGAATGACTAACTGGTCCAGCTGGCATGCATATCCACTATGGAATGCAACTACATTTAGTCTGTGCAGTATCCACAAAGAATGCTTCTTATAAATAGCTGACGCAAACAAGTTCTTATTTTCATTTTAGCTTTATTACACTGATATTGCATGATATTGCATCACAATTATTAAAAATGTATATAAATAGCTGATATCATTCATAATTGTATCTTATATGTCTTATTTGGAACCCTCCCTTACAAATCCTGGATACGGCCCTGGCTAAACCACAGAAAGAACATAGGTAAGGTTTTCCAGTAAGGTTTTCCAGTATGCCACACCCCAAGTTTTGGGGGGCTTGGAAAACTCAACCAGGGAAAGAACATGACAGAATTTTGGGAATTTGGGACACATAGGCCATACCCACAAGTCTTATAACAGTCAGTTGCCAAACTAGGACACTTACGACCTTGGGGGAGGTACAACTCGATCAGGGGACAGGCAAGGTTTTGGGGACCTAAATCATACCCCCAAAACTTTAAAACAGCCATAACGGCCAAACTATAGGGCTTGCACAGGGTAGGCACTATATTTCTTTCAGCCCTTTCTGCCTGCCTGGTGCTTCTTCGTCCTCAATGGGCACTCATGAATAGGGCTACATTTGTGGCGGGATTATATGCACGAAGCAGCACGTATACGCCTGCTGTAAGTGCTAGCCCAAAAGCGGCTCTTTGTTTTTACGGCTAGTATATACACATACACATACGTTATGGGTGTTCTGCTGATTAGCAAAGAAAAATTGTTGGAATGTTAATTAATATTGAAGTTGTTTAATGCAGAATTTAGGGGCAGAATTTAGGGACAGAATTTCAATTTTTGACAATGACATAACTTCTAGATATGAACTGTGGGAAATCTGACTTGTCAAGAAGCTGTAGACAGAGCCAAACTGTTCAAGCTACAAGCACTTGTCAAGCTTCTGGGAGTCGAGTCATTGCTACTTACCCACCACCTATGATCACAGTGCCGTAGATGTTGACTGCGGTGAGTATCTGCAGTCTAGAGATGAATAAGCCAAGGTCATTGCTAGCAACCAACATTATGACAGACACAAGACAGTGAAAAAGGTCGATTTTATTCCTAGCTTACTGAAGTCTATTTGTAGGCATTGCTGCATCATAGGGTATTTATGAATAAATAGCCATAGCTCAATGCTTGCTTGACATGGTAATAAATGTGAATACTTTGAGGTGAATGGGTTGGGAACAGAATCCACATCATGCTTGCCCGTGTGTGTACATGCTGTAATACTGTCTCTATCGTGCATTGTGAACTAGCCGACACTGCCCTCATGTCTTACACTTCTGATTCAATTTCTGTCAGCTATACAACCAGGAAGAACTAACGGGTGCAACCACGTTCTAGTGATTTAAGCCGTCTTGCACAACTAGAACTGCCTGGTTGTGTGGCAGGGTATGATTTCTGGCTGGAGAACAGGATGTCCAGGATGTCTGCTTGCACAACTCAACAAGGGAAGAATAAGTTAGTCGCAGCAGGGGTGTATTTAGGGGGGGGCGGGGGGGGGCAAACGCCCCCCCTTGTATCATTCTCGCCCCCCCCCCCTTGAAATTAGACACCACCCTTATACATTACATACACCATCATTGTATCATTCTCGCCCCCCCTTATTTTTCCATATCTCAAGTTCGCCCCCCCTTGGCAAAATTTCTGTATACAACCCTGCGCAGGGGTCATGAGTGCTCCACTCCCGTTCCAAGTACCAGGAAAAATATGGCTGGCTTCTCCAACTGTTGCAGTCTGACATGATGCATATTCTGTATTAAGAACACCCTTCCAGTCGTAAAATCTACGTCCCTTATAGAAAAGAAATCCTTCCAGGATCATCTCCTTTCTCATTCAGAGCAGGTGGTTTTCCTGGTAGGCTAGGTGAATGTGTAGCTTTCCTCAGCAAGAAAAGCTTCCAGGGGTAGGATAGAAAGAGTCCATCAAAGACAGCAACTTGCGATTAGTGGCCTTCCCCCCACCCCCAAACTAAGTGTTGTAAAGGAACTTGCATAATATTAGCCACCCTTCAATAGTAATTGCTGGTAGATAGGAGCAAAATAATTAGTCATGGTGGTTCCTCCTGAATTAAGTCCATCTCTGCATCTGTTTAACCCTTTCACCGCTGACTTTCCTGGACATTTTTCCTAAAATATACCAGCTATCAAAAAAAATCATTATAAAATCAGCAATCCATTCATATCAGTTGTAATTTTGTCATGTGATAGCACCATTGTTTATAAACAATGTGATCTCATTAGTTAACCACATTATCAACCACAAAATATGAATATCATTATGCTAAATTTCTCTATCAATATCTAACATTTAATCAACAAAAAATGTTTATAATATATTTACTCATTTAGTTAGCATTTAGTAAACATTAGTCATAATAATTTAGGCATATAGCAATATATAGCGGTGGGTTTTTGACAAAATTTGATCATATGATTCTATAGCCCAATAATACAATGGTTTATTATGTTATTGAAATTCAACTATTTGAGAAAGAACATGCAAATACAAATATGTAGATACTTTAGCTAACCTGAGAAGGCTTCCTGATCAATTTCATTATAACTAGAGAGCTGGTCATAGCAAAAGGAAGAATCCTGAGGGTCTAAAGTAGGGTCAACTACAGCGGCTAAAGAATGCACTGCTGCACGATCAGAACTTGCATTTCCAAGGTAGCCACATATTTCTTCACCTTCTTCTTCCTCTGACTCGTCCTCAATGAGAGCAAAATCCTCGCTAGAAACCATAGAAAGTACTTCTTTAAGCGTTAAACATCCACTCATTTTTAGGTCGTCAAAACCGCGAACCGTCGGTAGTTGCACGTACTTTTCGCTAACTAATCGGGCGTTTCCGGATGTGATTTTTGGACGTCATATAGAGTAATAGTTGCTCTTTCCGGTGGTATGCAAATTATGACTATAGGCCAAGCGATCGATTTATTAGCGATTTTTAAAGTCCATTACGCCATATGGCGCTTACAGCGGTGAGAGGGTTAAACACATAGTTCAGAAGCTGAAATCATTGCCAGATTTGCGCTAGCACTTGTCATGGCCAAGCATGACCAAACCATACAAGTTACCTATTGTCCACCCATGTTAGATGCTGGAGCTTAAACTTAAACTTATTCTCATCCAGTTCAACATTGTGAGCTAATGTTGAGATGTGGTCACTTACAGATGCATCCAACAATCCTACTGGTGAACATGGATGGCACCAGATGCGGCTTCTCCTTGGTGCCTCCATCAAATTTTTCAACTGACATCCTAAATGGGTCCTATAGAGAATAAGTCAACACATTGCGGCCATGCAGTATTATAGCATGGCGATATACAGCAGCAAACTAAACAAAGATCCCGTAATTTGCATGGATTACACTGCAATTATTGTCTAATTACATGGCATAATAATGCAATCATGAAGTATGTAATCAATAGATTCATAGATGGACTTCAAAATGATGGATATGCGGTGAAAGGTTGAACAACTGCCCTTGTGTACAGTTGATGTCAGGAGAGAAAACGATAAAGTGTATCTCATCAGTGGCAGAGATGTACTACTGTAAGCATTTGTTAGCCATTAGGTCTGCCAGGTACTTTTAGAATGCACTGTCTTCTTTGACCATGATTCCAGTGGTGGCAAGGGTGAATGGGACCACCTCAATGTCGCGGATTTATCACCATATTCTCTCTTTATGATCTCCTCATGCAGCCTTTAGTATGTGGTGGCATGCTGGTGTGATGGCATTTGGATGAAAAAATATTTCGCAATGAACACACAATACAAATTCCTAAGCTACGTTAGTTTCCAATCCATCTTCCTTTTGTACCTATGGCACTACTACAGCCAAGTTGGAATGAACAACTTGAGCCTTTGCACAATTTGCGAACAAGACATGTTTCCCAGCTGCAGTCGAGTCATTCTCATGGTACGGAACAATAGCTCCTGTAGCTGATCATTGTCCCATCTCCTTCATACAAGAAGCACCTCTCACCACACACCAGAGTTATCCTCTCCTGATAGGCGATAACATGGCTCGTATTAAAAAAAGCCTTGCAATTATGAAAAGCAAATGAAAGGGAACTTCACTTGAATGTCAAAACTTAAATTTCGCGTTGACAAATTTTCTACTTCCACATAGTTAAATAGAGAGCAATAAGCGGTTCTAGTTGTACCTTGCACTAGTAGCCAACTCACTTCGATACCAGCCGCTAAGGCATCAAGCTCCTTCTTTTCCAATCCAGTAGCTTGCTCCTCATCCGTGGGCATTTTATTAGGATCTACAAGTATAAATGTGTATACAATAAAAAGCCAAGTTCCCTTCACAACACCCACATAACCACATAATTTCAATTATATCCTTTACAGCTGTGCCATTTATATTTGAGGCCAAGAAGGAATGGGGAAAAGAGTAATTATAAAACCAGATGCTGTGTGGATGTGGAAGGCATATATATACCTGACTTACTTCAATGTGAAAACCAGGAAAGTTCTTTGTTCCTAAAAAAGGGGGGGAAATGCCACATACGGGCCAATTTTAATTCCTTCTGGGTACAGAACTCAAGGCTATCTAATACCAAGACTTGCACGTTTTCCAGGTCCATATTCCAATACAGAAATTAGAGCAATGTCAACTAAGGAATTTGGTAAAGGGTCTTTGCAGGTGGCTGCCCCAGACTTAGGAGGAAGCACAGAGCTTGCTGAAATTTTAGGTAAGATAGCAATCAAGACCTCTGACCTCACCGTTGTTTTCAACAAGGCATCACGAAATGCATGCTCAGCAAAAACATTCGATATTAAGATAATATATATTGCCTCCTTGGTGGTCTCTTTCACTACTACTATACACCTAATTGTATATATCTACCATTCCTTACCACTGGAATAAGACAGTGATGGAAGAGCTCGCTTAAAAGCTCTACCACACCAGAGTGGGGACCTTGCAAAACGTACAATAGCTGCCATGTTGGATTTCGTATACTGACTCAGTATCGTAATCTAGGCGATTATTTTGCCTTTTCTCCTTTCCCCTCCCGCTTTGCTCAGAAAAGAGGCGCGCGCGGTAATCCAAGCGTGTTGTGGGTGAGCTGTTGACCTTTTGGTATAGTCACCACACTGTTCCGGGCGTGTAGGAACGTTGCACTTATAATACTCAGGTTATCTTAGGCATGGCTCGCAGGTTACTGCAGTGTGGACGTAGTCTTCGTGCTTGTAAAGGTAACTAGGTGTGTCAGAAAATACCATGCATTGTCACAATTTTTGTATGTTGATGTAGTGCACACCTACACCAGGTTTTGGTCCACTTCAGCAGCTTCCTTCCAGCAAGGTTATTTGCATAACTATATATATATATGTATATCTGGGTGTGGTGTGGTGTATTTATAACATTGAGTTCATGTGTGAATACTTCATGTATTTTAAGACCCCCAACATTTTGCTAGTAATGAATGTTAGGCATTGAGTGGGAGTGGGACTGAAGAAAAAGAGGGCATATTAATGAACTGAGTAACTATATCCATCATCATTTCCTGTCAGCCATGTGGCTTGCTTTCACCTGCCTGGGCAGCAAATTGATTGATTTAAAAAATGGGGGTACGAGGGCCTATGGGAGCGAAGGTTGTGGCGGGCTTGCAGGGGGTTATTTGGGTCCTAGTTCAATGTTTGTCCTATTTCAGGTTGGCTTGTGATATCTGGTAAAGGAATTGTCGGCTATTAAATCGATTTAAGCCGGGGGACCGTTCACATTTTTTACGGGTGGCGTACGATGGCAATACCAAGTTTTCCACCCAACTCACCATTGAAGGCTTGTATCTCTCACCAATTAGGAGTTTAATTTCTGCTTGTAGTGGCTGGCTATCCAGTATGCTTGGTCTTGATAATATGTATGTTAATCACATGAATGATATTCCTATTAGCAATGCATAGGGTTTCATAGGGTTGAGGTGGTGGAGAGTGATAAGTTTTATATGCTTCATTGAGCATTTTTTTTGTTTTACTTGGGGGGGGGGGGGGGTAAGAGTAGCAGTCAAGACTAGATAAGACTACACACCAACTAGCATGGCAGTACAGGTAGGACTACACACCAATTAGCATGGCAGTACAGGTAGGACTACACACCAACTAGCATGGCAGTACAGGTAGGACTACACACCAACTAGCATGGCAGGACTATATACCAACTAGCATGACAGTGCAGGTAAGAAGATTACACACCAACTAGCATGGCAGTACACACCGGGTTTAGCTGCTGACTTTTTAGTGGCCCAAAGAGACAGCATTGTGCAGGAAACCTAAGGATCTTGTGAGTAACAAGAATGCATTCACATCCCAAGCTTTGTGACCTTATATACCCTAGTTAGTATTCTTGAAGTCGTGGACATGTTATGGCAGAATCAGCATGAGCACAAACTATTATATATGTGGGAAGTGGAGCAATGCTTGCCTATAGTTAGAATGACCTGTTTTTGTAGACCTAGCCTGCTGGGTTGACTTGTCAGGTAGCGTGACAGCTACTATATATATATACATACATATATATACTGCCAGTCACTCAATAACTTTATTCTGCTTCGTGCATGGGGTGCAGAGTAATTATCCACTACTGTGCTACCAGCCAGCTGATCAACACTTTATGTGGAGTTGTCTCTTATGCATACTGCGTTACAACAGTCCAAAGGGCACTTTTCTTACTTGGGTGACAAGTTCTTTTGTTGCATTTCTGACTGAAATATATGGTAATCGGATTAAGTATTTATTCATCATCGTCACTTGCCAGCTGAATCTGATCCAGTATACATATTAGAAAATTAGAAAACTGCAACAACAGCAGCAAGAGTCGTTCCAGCATCCGCCAAGATGGTTAGTATAGTGTGTTGCAAATTAGTGAGAACCCACTTATGCTGAGCCAAGCTCTCCTTTATCAAGTGTAATGTGTACTGAAGACTATTCTTATAATCGGCTCTTGTGTTTTTTATGGCCGTGTTTTCACCGTGAAGCATTTGATTGAAACATAAAAACAACAACCAGAGCTGTTTAAATTAGTACTTTTTATGAAGTCAGCTTAGAAGTCAGCTAAAGATCGTCATTCTAGAGTTGTGTGATGTTGTTAGGCAGTTGTCAGTCTCTGTGCTTGACTGGATAGGTACATGTAGGCTGTATTCAACCTTCTTGTGTTGTGTAATGGCTCAGTATGGGTAGACATGACAGTTGAAAGGGACAGGGTGATTATTTATTCTTCTAGCAGGTGACTAGAGAACAGTGCTTTTTGTTACCATATAAGCTGGGAAATTTGGAGGGTTGTCTCAACTGGTGTTGCAATTAAAGTTATGGATTTAAATTTGGTGGGTGGATTGAGTTTCACATGTGATAAAAGGCATGGTCATGTCTAGAGCTTGGCAGACCAAGTGCAATGGCAGGTGTAAATTTGTGTGGATGAGGTACCTCATGGGGTCTGACCGTGTGTTTAGAATCCGAGCATGGATGAAGAATTATCTTGCGAGGGAGAGAGTGGCGATGGCGTATGTAATGGCACTATTGCCAACAAAACACCACTTCGATCGAAGCTTTGCTTTGTCTGACAACAACCAAGTCCTTGTTGAAGTCTCTCTCCAGTGAATCCATATACTGTATTATATTCTTGCCAGATGAGAAAATTAGCAGAGCCCACCTACCAGATGCTGGGTGTGATTCAGGACTAATATGTATAGGCTATCTTACTTATACTACATTGCGCACGCGCTAAACTACATGCGGTTAAAAGTGTAGGTTACGCGCCTATGTAACCTATAGTTATTAACCAATCAGATTAGCCACAGATCACGTGATGTAGTATAAGTACTGTATGATAGTGTATGATTCCTTAGTGCTAACCAGTGTTCCATGATAGTGTGTTCCCTCACTGCTAACCAGTGTTCCATGATAGTGTGTGTTCCCTCACTGCTAACCAGTGTTCCATGATAGTGTGTGTTCCCTCACTGCTAACCAGTGTTCCATGGTAGTGTGTGTTCCCTCACTGCTAACCAGTGTTCCATGATAGTGTGTGTTCCCTCACTGCTAACCAGTGTTCCATGATAGTGTGTGTTCCCTCACTGCTAACCAGTATTCCATGATATAGTGTGTTCCCTCACTGCTAACCAGTGTTCCATGATAGTGTGTGTTCCCTCACTGTTAACCAGTGTTCCATGATAGTGTGTGTTCCCTCATTGCTAACCAGTGTTCCACGATAGTGTGTGTTCCCTCACTGCTAACCAGTGTTCCACGATAGTGTGTGTTCCCTCACTGCTAACCAGTGTTCCATGATAGTGTGTGTTCCCTCACTGCTAACCAGTGTTCCATGGTAGTGTGTGTTCCCTCACTGCTAACCAGTGTTCCATGATAGTGTGTGTTCCCTCACTGCTAACCAGTGTTCCATGATAGTGTGTGTTCCCTCACTGCTAACCAGTGTTCCATGATAGTGTGTGTTCCCTCACTGCTAACCAGTGTTCCATGATAGTGTGTGTTCCCTCACTGCTAACCAGTGTTCCATGATAGTGTGTGTTCCCTCACTGCTAACCAGTGTTCCATGATAGTGTGTGTTCCCTCACTGTTAACCAGTGTTCCATGATAGTGTGTGTTCCCTCATTGCTAACCAGTGTTCCATGATAGTGTGTGTTCCCTCACTGCTAACCAGTGTTCCATGATAGTGTGTGTTCCCTCACTGCTAACCAGTGTTCCATGATAGTGTGTGTTCCCTCACTGCTAACCAGTGTTCCATGATAGTGTGTGTTCCCTCACTGCTAACCAGTGTTCCATGATAGTGTGTGTTCCCTCACTGCTAACCAGTGTTCCATGATAGTGTGTGTTCCCTCACTGCTAACCAGTGTTCCATGATAGTGTGTGTTCCCTCACTGCTAACCAGTGTTCCATGATAGTGTGTGTTCCCTCACTACTAACCAGTGTTCCATGATAGTGTGTGTTCCCTCACTGCTAACCAGTGTTCCATGATAGTGTGTGTTCCCTCACTGCTAACCAGTGTTCCATGGTAGTGTGTGTTCCCTCACTGCTAACCAGTGTTCCATGGTAGTGTGTGTTCCCTCACTGCTAACCAGTGTTCCATGATAGTGTGTGTTCCCTCACTGCTAACCAGTGTTCCATGATAGTGTGTGTTCCCTCAATGCTAACCAGTGTTCCATGATAGTGTGTGTTCCCTCACTGCTAACCAGTGTTCCATGATAGTGTGTGTTCCCTCACTGCTAACCAGTGTTCCACGATAGTGTGTGTTCCCTCACTGCTAACCAGTGTTCCATGATAGTGTGTGTTCCCTCACTGCTAACCAGTGTTCCATGATAGTGTGTGTTCCCTCACTGCTAACCAGTGTTCCATGGTAGTGTGTGTTCCCTCAATGCTAACCAGTGTTCCATGATAGTGTGTGTTCCCTCACTGCTAACCAGTGTTCCATGATAGTGTGTGTTCCCTCACTGCTAACCAGTGTTCCATGATAGTGTGTGTTCCCTCACTGCTAACCAGTGTTCCATGATAGTGTGTTCCCTCACTGCTAACCAGTGTTCCATGATAGTGTGTGTTCCCTCACTGCTAACCAGTGTTCCATGATAGTGTGTGTTCCCTCACTGCTAACCAGTGTTCCATGATAGTGTGTGTTCCCTCACTGCTAACCAGTGTTCCATGATAGTGTGTGTTCCCTCAATGCTAACCAGTGTTCCATGATAGTGTGTGTTCCCTCACTGTTAACCAGTGTTCCATGATAGTGTGTGTTCCCTCACTGCTAACCAGTGTTCCATGATAGTGTGTGTTCCCTCACTGCTAACCAGTGTTCCATGATAGTGTGTGTTCCCTCACTGCTAACCAGTGTTCCATGATAGTGTGTGTTCCCTCACTGCTAACCAGTGTTCCATGATAGTGTGTGTTCCCTCACTGCTAACCAGTGTTCCATGATAGTGTGTTCCCTCACTGCTAACCAGTGTTCCATGATAGTGTGTGTTCCCTCACTGCTAACCAGTATTCCATGATATAGTGTGTTCCCTCACTGCTAACCAGTGTTCCATGATAGTGTGTGTTCCCTCACTGCTAACCAGTGTTCCATGATAGTGTGTGTTCCCTCACTGCTAACCAGTGTTCCATGGTAGTGTGTGTTCCCTCACTGCTAACCAGTGTTCCATGATAGTGTGTGTTCCCTCACTGCTAACCAGTGTTCCATGATAGTGTGTTCCCTCACTGCTAACCAGTGTTCCATGGTAGTGTGTGTTCCCTCACTGCTAACCAGTGTTCCATGATAGTGTGTGTTCCCTCACTGCTAACCAGTGTTCCATGATAGTGTGTGTTCCCTCACTGCTAACCAGTGTTCCATGGTAGTGTGTGTTCCCTCACTGCTAACCAGTGTTCCATGATAGTGTGTGTTCCCTCACTGCTAACCAGTGTTCCATGGTAGTGTGTGTTCCCTCACTGCTAACCAGTGTTCCATGATAGTGTGTGTTCCCTCACTGCTAACCAGTGTTCCATGGTAGTGTGTGTTCCCTCACTGCTAACCAGTGTTCCATGATAGTGTGTGTTCCCTCACTGCTAACCAGTGTTCCATGGTAGTGTGTGTTCCCTCACTGCTAACCAGTGTTCCATGATAGTGTGTGTTCCCTCACTGCTAACCAGTGTTCCATGATAGTGTGTGTTCCCTCACTGCTAACCAGTGTTCCATGATAGTGTGTGTTCCCTCACTGCTAACCAGTGTTCCATGATAGTGTGTGTTCCCTCACTGCTAACCAGTGTTCCATGATAGTGTGTGTTCCCTCACTGCTAACCAGTGTTCCATGATAGTGTGTGTTCCCTCACTGTTAACCAGTGTTCCATGATAGTGTGTGTTCCCTCACTGCTAACCAGTGTTCCATGATAGTGTGTGTTCCCTCACTGCTAACCAGTGTTCCATGATAGTGTGTGTTCCCTCACTGCTAACCAGTGTTCCATGATAGTGTGTGTTCCCTCATTGCTAACCAGTGTTCCATGATAGTGTGTGTTCCCTCACTGCTAACCAGTGTTCCATGATAGTGTGTTTTCCCTCACTGCTAACCAGTGTTCCATGATAGTGTGTGTTCCCTCACTACTAACCAGTGTTCCATGATAGTGTGTGTTCCCTCACTGCTAACCAGTGTTCCATGATAGTGTGTGTTCCCTCACTGCTAACCAGTGTTCCATGATAGTGTGTGTTCCCTCACTGCTAACCAGTGTTCCATGATAGTGTGTGTTCCCTCACTGCTAACCAGTGTTCCATGATAGTGTGTGTTCCCTCACTGCTAACCAGTGTTCCATGATAGTGTGTGTTCCCTCACTGCTAACCAGTGTTCCATGATAGTGTGTGTTCCCTCTCTGCTAACCAGTGTTCCATGATAGTGTGTGTTCCCTCACTGCTAACCAGTGTTCCATGATAGTGTGTGTTCCCTCACTGCTAACCAGTGTTCCATGATAGTGTGTGTTCCCTCACTGTTAACCAGTGTTCCATGATAGTGTGTGTTCCCTCACTGCTAACCAGTGTTCCATGATAGTGTGTGTTCCCTCACTGCTAACCAGTGTTCCATGATAGTGTGTGTTCCCTCACTGCTAACCAGTGTTCCATGATAGTGTGTGTTCCCTCACTGCTAACCAGTGTTCCATGATAGTGTGTTCCCTCACTGCTAACCAGTGTTCCATGATAGTGTGTGTTCCCTCACTGCTAACCAGTGTTCCATGATAGTGTGTGCTCCCTCACTGCTAACCAGTGTTCCATGATAGTGTGTGTTCCCTCACTGCTAACCAGTGTTCCATGATAGTGTGTGTTCCCTCACTGCTAACCAGTGTTCCATGATAGTGTGTGTTCCCTCACTGCTAACCAGTGTTCCATGATAGTGTGTGTTCCCTCACTGCTAACCAGTGTTCCATGATAGTGTGTGTTTGGTCCCACATCCTTAGGGGCAGGCTACAAGCATCTGAAGTTTAATATCCAAGATGGAGTAGCTGTTATTAAACTGGACTCCCCTGGATCGAAGGTATGTGTCGTCATTATTATGGGATCATGAAAGTGCATGGGGAAGCCTGGAGTGTTTGCACACATGGAGTATTTGTTCATGGATGCACTGTCTATTGCTCTTCTATTTGCAGATTTTTGTAACTACATGTGAATATGTATATGTCCCATGTGTGAAACAGGGTAAAATAGCCATGGCATCCCTTTGGTAGGTGTGCTGGTTACTGTAGATTCTCTATTAGGAATTTCCCTCTGTTTGCAACCATCCCTCCAGCGCTAACTATAATATACATCTATGCTGTGGCAGCATCGCATTTATAGCTAGAGCTCTCATCTTTGCAATGCAAATACCGGCTATGGTTTAGCTCTCATCCTAGGAGCCCAAGCCCTTTGAAATTTGGAATCCATAGTTGATGCCTGGTTTGTCCACAGCACCTCTCAGCCCTCTGTCCTTGTTGTTCTACTCTAGGTCTAAATGTTCTCTACTTGGAAATCATGTGATGCTTATTTTTATATTTCAGGTCAATGTACTCTCCAAAGAGCTCTCTGAAGAACTGGCTGAGGTGTGTGTGTGTGTGTGCGTGCAATGGCTGTAGGCGTAATTCACATGCATTACCTAACTTTGTCCTTCATGGTTTGTTGCAGGTGATGGAACATGTTCTGACCAACAACGATGTTAAATCGAGTGTGCTGATGTCCGGGAAGCCCGGCTGCTTCATTGCTGGTGCAGATATAGCGATGCTGGACGCTGCCAAGGACAAAGAGGAAGTAAGCCATTTGAAGCTTCATGAAGTTCAACTTTTGTGAGATTTACTAGTTGACTTCATGGATATAAGTTTAGAGTGTATACTGGATGTCTAGCTAGCTCTAACCATAGCTCTAAGTATAGCCGTAACCCTAGCTCTGACGCTACATGTAGGCATAATCGCAACCATAGCTCTTTCCCCAGCCGTAGAGAATAGCTTAACTCTGTCCCTAGCCCTAAGCATAGCTTAACTCTGTCCCTAGCCCTAAGCATAGCTTAACTCTGTCCCTAGCCCTAAGCATAGCTTAACTCTGTCCCTAGCCCTAAGCGTAGCTTAACTCTGTCCCTAGCCCTAAGCGTAGCTTAACTCTGTCCCTAGCCCTAAGCGTAGCTTAACTCTGTCCCTAGCCCTAAGCGTAGCTTAACTCTGTCCCTAGCCCTAAGCATAGCTTAACTCTGTCCCTAGCCCTAAGCATAGCTTAACTCTGTTCCTAGCCCTAAGCATAGCTTAACTCTGTCCCTAGCCCTAAGCATAGCTTAACTCTGTCCCTAGCCCTAAGCGTAGCTTAACTCTGTCTCTAGCCCTAAGCATAGCTTAACTCTGTCCCTAGCCCTAAGCATAGCTTAACTCTGTCCCTAGCCCTAAGCATAGCTTAACTCTGTCCCTAGCCCTAAGCATAGCTTAACTCTGTCCCTAGCCCTAAGCGTAGCTTAACTCTGTCTCTAGCCCTAAGCGTAGCTTAACTCTGTCCCTAGCCCTAAGCATAGCTTAACTCTGTCCCTAGCCCTAAGCATAGCTTAACTCTGTCCCTAGCCAATCACTGGCAGTTTTGGACAAGAGTTTTGAATTTCACAACACTTGTATGTATTATGTGTAGCTGAATGCGATCTCTACAAATGGTCAAGAGATGATGCAGAAGCTTGAGTCGAGCAGTAAGCCAGTGGTGGCCTCTATCAATGGTTCATGTCTTGGAGGAGGGTTGGAGGTAGGTTTTCTTCTTTTTGTTCTCCTATTGCTCCACATCTGATAGCTGGTTTGAACTGTTAGAGTTTGGCTCTTTCATCCAGGTTGCATTGAGCTGTCACTACCGCATTGCATTACGTCATCCAAAGACTGTGTTGGGTTTGCCTGAAGTTTTGCTGGGGTTATTGCCTGGAGCAGGAGGGACACAGAGGCTTCCCAAGCTAGTAAGTAATGTTATCACCAGTGCTGGCTCTATGCTGGTTGACTGTGGGATTAACGATGGCTCTATGCTGGTTGACTGTGGGATTAATGATGGCTCTATGCTGGTCGACTGTGGGATTAATGATGGCTCTATGCTGGTTGACTGTGGGATTAATGATAGCTCTATGCTGGTAGACTGGGATTAATGATGGCTCTATGCTGGTCGACTGTGGGCTGGCTCTATGCTGGTCGACTGTGGGATTAATGCTGGCTCTGTGCTGGTTGACTGTGGGATTAATGATGGCTCTATGCTGGTCGACTGTGGGTTGGCTCTATGCTGGTCGACTGTGGGATTAATGCTGGCTCTGTGCTGGTTGACTGTGGGATTAACGCTGGCTCTGTGCTGGTTGACTGTGGGATTAATGATGGCTCTATGCTGGTTGACTGTGGGATTAACGGTGACTCTATGCTGGTTGACTGTGGGATTAATGATGGCTCTATGCTGGTCGACTGTGGGATTAACGCTGGCTCTGTGCTGGTTGACTGTGGGATTAATGATGGCTCTATGCTGGTTGACTGTGGGATTAATGCTGGCTCTATGCTGGTCGACTGTGGGATTAACGGTGACTCTATGCTGGTTGACTGTGGGATTAATGATGGCTCTATGCTGGTCGACTGTGGGATTAATGATGACTCTATGCTGGTTGACTGTGGGATTAATGATGGCTCTACGCTGGTTGACTGTGGGATTAATGATGGCTCTATGCTGGTTGACTGGGATTAATGATGGCTCTATGCTGGTCGACTGTGTGATTAACGATGGCTCTATGCTGGTCGACTGTGGGATTAACGCTGGCTCTATGCTAGACTGTGGGATTAATGCTGGTTCTGTGCAGTGAGAAGTGCCTAATGTCCGACTGTGATGACGGTGTAGCCGACTAGCCGTACTAAATGGTCAATGTCAATACATGTAGTTGTTAATGAGCGAGCTCAACAGTGCCCGAGGTGTGCTATGTACACAGGTTGTCATATTTGATGGTTTTGGTCGGCTGAAAGCAGGTAAGGTGTTGGCAAGTGTAGTGAGAAGTTTATTATTATTATTTATTTTTTTAATTTTTGAAATGGAGAAGATGGAAGAGAGATAAAAAAAGGAAGGAAGGAAGAGGGAAGCTCATAGCGTAAAGTCTTTGAGTGGCTGGTGAGCATGTTGCTCAAAACTCTGCCTTGTGCAAGCTAGCAGGGTTAAGCCATTGCATCTACTAGATATGCTGTCATAGAGACTGCTGCTCCAATTGTGACCGCATGACTCAGTCTCAATTGGTTATAGGAACTTGCCCTTCTGGTTGTGACAAGCCTCAAATTGATAGCTCTTTTTTCCCCAGGAGTGATCTATTGATCATAAGGATGCAAGCGTCTGTTGGGGGGGGGGAGTTGATTATGTTGCTACTGTTGACGTGTGTTCACTCTCAGATTGGCTTGCCGGATGCTTTGGACATAGCACTGACAGGAAAGAATGTGAGAGCTGACAAAGCCAAGAAGTTGGGTTTGGTGGACCTGTTGGTGGACCCTCTAGGGCCAGGCAGTCGGCCTCAAGAGGAGATGAATGTGGACTACATGGAATATGTGGCAGTGGGCATAGCTAGGTGGGTATGTAGCCTGTTCACTTCTGCCCTGTTCATTCCTACTGGATTGTGTGTGTGTGTGGGTGGGGTGGGGTGGGGGGCTGGTGCTTGGTGTGCCTGAAATTATTGTTTGGTGCACTCAGTGTAACAGGAATACCTTGTAAAATTTGAAAGGATTTGATTTAGTGATTCTCCATTGAGGAAATGATGTGAGACTTTCAAGATAAAAGCCAGGCATACTGCTCTACTACGTGTTAATTAAAGGCATCTTCTCCCAGCCACTCCGTGTGTGACAACGATGTGTGTTTGACGTGTTTTTTTTGTGTGTGTGTGTGTGATTTTAGTGTGTGCGTGTGACCTTACATTTGTGGGTGTACCTTGATTATGTGGGTGGGTGTGACCATGCGTGATTTGTGATGGTCAATTTTGTAGATGAGCATGTTCTTTGGGCAAGTTGTCACAATTAACTTCTTTAACTAAGGCCTCACAGTATGAGAAAATGGTCGCCCGTCGTGATGCATTGTGATGCATTTGATTAGCCAAGTCTATTCTGGCGATTGGCAACATGCATCAGCTTTCTGATTATGAACTGCTTAGACCATTCCATTGTGAGTATCTGTCGAACTTTCTACCAATTCCCCTTCTCCCTCGACATTTTCAGGTCATTGGCCGATGGTTCCATGAAACTGCCCTCTCGAGAGCACAGTTGGACCAATGTTAAAGGCATCACCTACAACCTGACTAGGAATCAATCATTCATTCGTAACTATGTGCTGAGTCAGGCCCGCAAGATGGTGATGAAGCAGACTGGTGGACTCTACCCCGCACCTCTCAAAATCATTGAAGTGAGACCAATGTTTAGGTGCTACAATAAGTCTGTACCCTATTTCTTCTATTAGGAACCGCCCCTCCAATTGTAACTGGTCTCAATTGGTTACCCCACTCCAATTGTGAACTCAGTCTCAATTGGTTATAGTAACCCCCCTCCAATTGTGAACTCAGTCTCAATTGGTTATAGTAACCCCCCTCCAATTGTGAACTCAGTCTCAATTGGTTATAGTAACCCCCCCTCCAATTGTGAACTCTGTCTCAATTGGTTATAGTAACCCCCCTCCAATTGTGAACTCTGTCTCAATTGGTTATAGTAACCCCCCTCCAATTGTGAACTCTTGTCTCAATTGGTTATAGTAACCCCCCTCCAATTGTGAACTCAGTCTCAATTGGTTATAGTAACCCCCCTCCAGTTGTGAACTCAGTCTCAATTGGTTATAGTAACCCCCTCCAATTGTGAACTCAGTCTCAATTGGTTATAGTAACCCCCCTCCAGTTGTGAACTCAGTCTCAATTGGTTATAGTAACCCCCTCCAATTGTGAACTCTGTCTCAATTGGTTGTAGTAATCCCCCTCCAATTGTGAACTCTGTCTCAATTGGTTATAGTAACCCCCTCCAATTGTGAACTCTGTCTCAATTGGTTATATAGTAACCCCCTCCATTTGTAACTGTGGAGGCAAATAGCAATAAGCCACGCCCAAATAATTGCTCATTACGCTTATCAACTGAGAACTGAAGACGGAAAATATTCTTGGCACCAGGAGCATTTGAACCCTTGATTTCTGTTTTCCGGCAGGGTACTTAAACCTGAGCCATGTGCGTCCAAACGATTACCTTTCCTCCAATCAGGTACTTAAACTCCTTCACAACTGCAATGACTAGTAACTGCCCTTCTAATTGTAACCACCCTTGCAATAGGTATCGCAGGTAGATTGGATGGAAGTGAATAGTAACCGTGGTTCCTAGTATAGTGTGGGAGGTGCCTGTCTCACACAAATTCTGTTGTAATGTACATACACACAGGTCGAGTAAGAGTGCTATTTAAAATGCATCTATTTGTCAAAAATATTAAACAACAATTTGTCAAAAAGGAAATGGAATTAAGAGCTTAACCAGTGCAGGAATTACAACCAAAATCTGTCTGAACTATTCGTCCGAGCCCAACAATTTTGTTCTGCCTTTCTCAGACTTTGATCTGCCATCACATTAAAAAAAATTATAATTTGCATGTCACTGAGTAATGAATGGAAACACAATACAACTCTATAGTGAACAATGCAAGTGATGCAAGTGAGAGATTGAGTCAGTCCTCCTGTATCCAGTCATCAAGCAACAGCTTCTCCACTTCCTCCTCCTCCTCATTACTGTCTGTGTCAGAGGTTGGGCATCTGATGCTTCAACACCATCTTGGTTGTCTACGTGCACATATTCTAGAGTGTTCGTTGGTGTTCCTCGGACACTTTGACGGAGCAAATTGATTTTTGTTCAGACAAGTACACGAGTACGTTCGGAAAATAAAAAATGACTGGTTTCCAACTCTAATTTCCTGCACTGCCACTGCAGGTCGACCAGGAATATTTTACCTTAATAAATGATACCAAATGGTTTAAAAAGCAGTGCAATATCTCAGTGTTCATAGATTGAAGTGCTCTATATGTGGTCTACATTGGCAAAGTCTTTTTTCGATCCCATATTATATAATTTTTGTCTTGTTTTTATTTAAAGATCTCCTTTATTTAGTCAAGCAGCCACCTAGCCACCTACAAAGGATAACTCAAAAGCTAACCCATCAAGATGTTATTATTTACCAATATTACTAGAGCATACATACACACATGCCTATGTATACACAGCATCACAAGTAGTTGCCTGGTTTTTTGAAGGTCTGTGCTGTTAATTATTGTCGCAAAAATAAGATCTGTACTCAGTAAACCATCAGATCATTTCTAAGAAATGTCCAGTGACTGCTAAATCAGCTCAGTTAGGCTTAATTCTACACACGCACACCGGCAAGCGTGTTTATTGTGTTGGTGACCCTTTACCAATGGTCATGTTTTACTGGTCATTGGAACATTTGAAGTCTTCATGTAGAAATGGACTTAGGGTACACAAGTTATGGGAGTGGAAGGAAAAAGGCTGTATGCTGGATCTTGGAAGACAAATTTCACGGTTTTTAATAAAAAAAAAAATTGTGCTACCCTTAGCCAAGGATTCAAGTCACTTTAGAAATGTGTTTGTAGCTAAACTTGGTCAACCCCACACCATTTATGATGTCCATTTATGATGTTAAGAAGCTGCCAAAGTGAGTTTTTGCTGAGATAGCTTTATGGGTGTGCTTTCATCTCCACCAGTAGGAGTCAAACACAATACAGGTATTGCTCTAAATCAGCAAACAAAAACATGGAGTATTTTCACTGTAGCTACTGTTAGATCATGCACACACTGGTGGCAGAGGAGAGGGACTAGCTAGCTACTGTTAGATCATGCACACACTGGTGGCAGAGGAGAGGGCCTAGCTAGCTACTGTTAGATCATGCACACACTGGTGGCAGAGGAGAGGGCCTAGCTAGCTACTGTTAGATCATGCACACACTGGTGGCAGAGGAGAGGGCCTAGCTAGCTACTGTTAGATCATGCACACACTGGTGGCAGAGGAGAGGGACTAGCTAGCTATTGTTAGATCATGCACACACTGGTGGCAGAGGAGAGGGACTAGCTAGCTACTGTTAGATCATGCACACACTGGTGGCAGAGGAGAGGGACTAGCTAGCTACTGTTAGATCATGCACACACTGGTGGCAGAGGAGAGGGACTAGCTAGCTACTGTTAGATCATGCACACACTGGTGGCAGAGGAGAGGGACTAGCTAGCTACTGTTAGATCATGCACACACTGGTGGCAGAGGAGAGGGACTAGCTAGCTACTGTTAGATCATGTACACACTGGTGGCAGAGGAGAGGGGCTAGCTAGCTACTGTTAGATCATGCACACACTGGTGGCAGAGGAGATGGACTAGTAGGATCCACACTGGTAACAAAGAAGGTGAACTAGCTTCGAGGAAAAATGACCTGAATCACCTAGTCATCTCATTCTAGCTTTCCTTGTTTCTCTTGGGAACTGACTGTCTGAACTGAGAGCTGATGCCATGTAAATAGTGATGCACAGCTTGCTTGCATTACAAGCACTCTCTCTCTCTCTCTAACCTCTCTCTAACAAGCAGTAATGAGATCTCTATGCAATACATCTGTTGGTTACAGATAATGTTCATAGAGATACACAATACATTTGGACAGTCATTTTTTTGTTTAGTGGGGGGAAAATTGGGGGAGGTGGGGGGGTGGGCATGAGGTTTGAGACAGTTTTTCTTTCCTTTGTGGTTCCCTTACTAGGTGATGTCTGAGGGAATTGTGAAAGGATCTGATGTTGGCTACCAAACTGAAGCCAAGACGTTTTCAGAGCTAGGGATGACCAGTGAATCGAAGGCTCTGCGCTCCATCTTCTTTGGCCAGGTAAGATGAGTTTGGTAGCATGCACGACCATTACAAGACCGTAGGAGGCCATGCATTGCCACTCCATGTCTAGCCCCATTCATGGTCCGTTATTTAATGAAAACCAATTTCCCCATTTCAAGTAGTACCGACTTCCATTTTTTTACAGGTTTCCATGGCATTATTATAATGTCAGATAATTGTTAGACTAATGACTTATATAATATCTCCGTGACAACAGAGAGCAGCTGTTGTCTCCTGGTAACTCTTGACAACAGAGAGCAGCTGTTGTCTCCTGGTAACTCTTGACAACAGAGAGCAGCTGTTGTCTCCTGGCAACTCTTGACAACAGAGAGTAGCCGTTGCCTCCTGGCAAGCTCTTTTTTTCTTCATTCGACTGGTGGACAAAAAAAACTAACTCGCAAAGTGTGCCTGGCTGTCTGTGTGTGGTGACTATGCTTATTACTCAAGAACTACATGGCATTACCTAAATATAGTACCGAGGTGTAAACCAAGTGACTCTCCACGCCCATGCAAAACAGACTCTTGGGATTCAAGGGAATCGGACTTAATTCCCGTGAATCTGAAGAGTCTGTTTTGCACGTGCGTGGAGAGTCACTTGGTTTACACCTCGGTACTCTACACTTACCTAATGCCACACATGTATGTAGTTGAGTAATGAGTATCGTTCTGAATGTTGTCTGGATCATGTGTGGGCTGCAATAATTGTTCCTTACGCTTCAAGGATTCTTTTCAACCAGCGTTTTGTTGTTACTGTGCCAGCGCTTCAACTGAACTATTTAGGTCTTAATTAGGGCTAATTAAAACACACACAAAAAATATCGCAATGCATCCACACTCGCTGGCAATGCATCCACACTCGCTGGCAATGCATCCACACTCGCTGGCAATGCATCCACACTCGCTGGCAATGCATCCACACTCGCTGGCAATGCATCCACACTCGCTGGCAACGCATCCACACTCGCTGGCAACGCATCCACACTCGCTGGCAATGCATCCACACTCGCTGGCAACGCACTGGCAATGCATTCACACTCGCTGGCAACGCATCCACACTCGCTGGCAACGCATCCACACTCGCTGGCAATGCATCCACACTCGCTGGCAATGCATCCACACTCGCTGGCAATGCATCCACACTCGCTGGCAACGCATGCACACTCGCTGGCAATGCATCCACACTCGCTGGCAACGCATCCACACTCGCTGGCAATGCATCCACACTCGCTTGCAATGCATCCACACTCGCTGGCAACGCATCCACACTCGCTGGCAACGCATCCACACTCGCTGGCAATGCATCCACACTCGCTGGCAACGCATCCACACTCGCTGGCAATGCATCCACACTCGCTGGCAATGCATCCACACTCGCTGGAAATGCATCCACACTCGCTGGCAATGCATCCACACTCGCTGGCAATGCATCCACACTCGCTGGCAATGCATCCACACTCGCTGGCAATGCATCCACACTCGCTGGCAATGCATGCACACTCGCTGGCAATGCATCCACACTCGCTGGCAACGCATCCACACTCGCTGGCAATGCATCCACACTCGCTGGCAATGCATCCACACTCGCTGGCAATGCGCTGGCAATGCATTCACACTCGCTGGCAATGCATCCACACTCGCTGGCAATGCATCCACACTCGCTGGCAATGCATCCACACTCGCTGGCAATGCATCCACACTCGCTGGCAATGCATCCACACTCGCTGGCAATGCATCCACACTCGCTGGCAATGCATCCACACTCGCTGGCAATGCATCTACACTCGCTGGCAATGCATCCACACTCGCTGGCAACGCATCCACACTCGCTGGCAATGCATCCACACTCGCTGGCAATGCATCCACACTCGCTGGCAACGCATCCACACTCGCTGGCAATGCATCCACACTCGCTGGCAACGCGCTGGCAATGCATTCACACTCGCTGGCAATGCATCCACACTCGCTGGCAATGCATCCACACTCGCTGGCAATGCATCCACACTCGCTGGCAATGCATCCACACTCGCTGGCAATGCATCCACACTCGCTGGCAATGCATCCACACTCGCTGGCAATGCATCCACACTCGCTGGCAATGCATCTACACTCGCTGGCAATGCATCCACACTCGCTGGCAACGCATCCACACTCGCTGGCAATGCATCCACACTCGCTGGCAATGCATCCACACTCGCTGGCAATGCATCCACACTCGCTGGCAATGCATCCACACTCGCTCAACGCGTTTCACACAAAAAATGCACGTGGTTCATGAACCACCTGAATAACTATATGCACAGCTATACATGTCGGACAGATGAAGATGGATGTGGTTTGTTTGAAAGTTGAGATCCAGCAATCAGGTAGCTCCAGCCCTACATCTGAGCCCTAGGTGTGACATGTGACATGTATGAAGATAATTCAGTGCATTATATATTTTCCTGGGTGAGATAATTTCCCCTTCGTTGGTGACACTTTGCTTGCTGATTTATTGTTGTTGCTATTGTTGCTGTTGTTGTTGCTGTTGTTGTTGTTGTTGCTCACACTTAGAATGAGTGCAAGAAGAACCGTTTTGGCAAGCCTACACGACAAATTGAGACTGTAGCCGTACTTGGGGCTGGTCTGATGGGAGCTGGCATTGCTCAGGTATGCATATAGACACACTCCTGTGTGGTGACTCCCCTATAACTATAGCCACTGCTCAGGTATGCATGTAGACACACTCCTGTGTGGTGGCTCCCCTATAACTATAGCCACTGCTCAGGTATGCATGTAGACACACTCCTGTGTGGTGGCTCCCTATAACTATAGCCACTGCTCAGGTATGCATGTAGACACACTCCTGTGTGGTGGGGCCCATATAACTATAGCCACTGCTCAGGTATGCATGTAGTAGACACACTCCTGTGTGGTGGCTCCCCTATAACTATAGCCACTGCTCAGGTATGCATGTAGGCACACTCCTGTGTGGTGGCTCTCCTATAACTATAGCCACTGCTCAGGTATGCATGTAGACACACTCCTGTGTGGTGGCTCCCCTATAACTATAGCCACTGCTCAGGTCTGCATGTAGACACACTCCTGTGTGGTGGCTCTCCTATAACTATAGCCACTGCTCAGGTATGCATGTAGACACACTCCTGTGTGGTGGCTCCCTATAACTATAGCCACTGCTCAGGTATGCATGTAGGCACACTCCTGTGTGGTGGCTCCCCTATAACTATAGCCACTGCTCAGGTATGCATGTAGACACACTCCTGTGTGGTGGCTCCCTATAACTATAGCCACTGCTCAGGTATGCATGTAGACACACTCCTGTGTGGTGGCCCATATAACTATAGCCACTGCTCAGGTATGCATGTAGACACACTCCTGTGTGGTGGCTCTCCTATAACTAGAGCTAATTCAAGGCACTCGACTGATTCACCAATGCAAGAGAGTTTGGTATATGGAATATCCATAGCTGGGATTTTTCTTGGCTGTTTATAGAGGGTCATAAGAATCAGAACAGCATAATTTATAGAGTTCACAAGTGTATGACGTCTGGCTTATGTCACAGCTGATTGAGATTTTTTGAGGGGGGTCCAAAAAGTTGAAACTATGGGGGACAAATGTCACTCAGCTCCCTCTGAATGATTTCTATTATGCCAGTGCATGTACGTATATGTGTGTATATATGTATATCACGTACTTGACAGGTTCTTGTTGTTCTGATGGTACATGTAGGTCAGTCTGGAGCGAGGTTACAAGGTCCTTCTGAAGGATAACTCTGAGACAGGCTTATCTAAAGGGTACCAGTATGTGCACAAAGGGTAAGTGGTTGGCTAGTGGCCCTTGGCGACACCTAATATGTGGTTTTTACTGATAAATAGTTAAAGAAGCTTTCCCACGCTGTCCGTTAAACATATCTAGGAAAAGTAGATGTTGAGTCCTGACCTCTGTCTGACCTTGCCACTTGTACTTGCGTGCGTGCCCTCCGCCATGTGCATACCAGCTTTAGCAGCAACGTTGGGGACTCTTAGCTACTGCTTGGTCGCTGAAGTGGACCAACGGAAGCAAGCACTTCACTCTCTTGCACTGTGTCCATTTCAAAAGCAGTAGGAATGCTGCAAACTTCATGATTACAGTAGACCCGCGCTAATCCGGACCCTGTTAATCCGAAACGCCGCTAATCCGAACTCTGAACTGCCAAAAAACAAAAAAAAGCGTGCACTTCGGACCTAAAGTTCGGACCTACCACGAGCCTGTCATACACGATGCAGCTGCAGTGATATGGAGAAGAAAAGAGCACACAAGAGCCTTACCATCGAGGAGATGGTCGAGGTCCTGGACCAGCTCGGGAAGAAAAGCTACAAGTTACTATCTGAACGGTATGGAGTTGGAGTCTCAACCATCTCAGACATAAACAAGAAGGGCAGCGAGTTGTGAGGATGCAAAAGGAAGATGACTGAGATGGGATTCCGAAGATCTGCTAAAAGAATGAGGACGGGAAGAGATCATAATGATTAAAAATAACTTGCACTCCCACCACCCAGTCAGTATTCAACCCACACCTGCAAAAAAATAAACCAATTCAGAGTTCAATATAATGATATTCATAAATTTCACTAATCCGAAAATTTCAACTACTCAGATCCCCAGGCTATTCGGATTAGTGAGGGTCTACTGTATCACTGAGTGTGGTAACACTCCCTGTACTGGTTTGAATGACGGGTGGCAACCCCCCCAAAGCTCATGTCTCAGCTAGAACTCACATCAGCAGCTCCTTCTGTCTGAATGGTGGAGGTTTCAGCTGATACTAACTACAAAAAGTCGCCAAGCGTGACATGAATCCTTCGCTAAGGAAGCCAACCAGCAACGTAAAAACCCATTGAGAAGCATGAAAAATACCTTGTAATATGTATCGTCTGTGTGTCTATCTATCTATCTCCTGTTCCCCTGCACATTAACTTGTGTGCAGTAGGTCCAGTCATAGAACTTTTAATATCACAGGACCCAAATCTTCCAATGCAAGTCCTCGACTAATCGGCTACGGTCACTTTGGATCTGCCAGTGTGTTTGTCGATGATGCTGTCAAGCTAACGTGTATGCTGTTATTATAAGCAGAACAAACAAATGACCTACTCTCAGTTCTGCAGTTGGGCTTGTGGGAGTTCTTGCTCCTGGGAAACTTTTGTAAAGTCCCAAGGAGGCTGTAGCTGATCAAAACCTCTACTGTTTGGTTGGTGGAGTTTTCCTGCCATTTTGTTGCCAAGTCCTTGAAGGAGATTGTAGTGTACCCTATATGGGTACTGTCGACAATAGCAACAAGACATGGCATGTGTTTATAGGTGTCATGTACATTAATAAAGTTAGAAAAAGGGTTTAAAAGGCCTTGCAACCCTGCAGCTCTGACTTGGTGTCTCTTCCACCACTCAACTATAATGTATATATTCAATTATGCCCCAACCTGCCAAATCCACGCCCACCTAACTCTAGATATGGTCATCTCTGAATCAGCCACTGTAATGCAATGCAACACTGTGTTACATGATGCACTGTGTTGCTGGTGTGTACAATTCCACAGCTTGAGTGGACTTGTGAAGAAGCGTGCCATGACGTCATTTGAGAGAGACAGAATGTTGTCCGGCATGAGTGCCCAGCTGGATTACCAGGTCAGGTCCTTCCACTTGAGGGTGCAATAGTTGAGCGGTTTTCTTTCCTGGGTGTGGTTGCCAGGGTTTCCGTGGCTGTGACATGGTGATCGAGGCCGTGTTTGAGAACCTCGACTTGAAGCACAAGGTGGTGAAGGAGGTAGAGGCTGTCATCCCGGAGCACTGCATCTTTGCCTCCAACACTTCTGCTCTTCCCATTACCAAGATCGCTCAAGCTAGCAAACGACCTTCTCAGGTTTGCTCCGTATAGATTTTTCATCTTCTGCTAGTCAATGCAAATGTTCGCTTTATTATAATTATTATTATTTTTTGTCAATTTTTTTATTTGTAATTTATATTTTATTATAAAGTTTATAGGCATGCACTATTTCTCTCCCGTGGACAAGATGCCACTGCTGGAGATCATCACGACGGATCAGACATCCAGAGACACTGCTGGTATGTATGCATGCATGGTGGTGGGCATCCACACATTGACACAGTGTAACGTTGTATGTGTCTGTGCATGCCATTAGCTGCTGCTGTTAGTATTGGTCTGAAGCAAGGCAAGACTGTAATTGTGGTGAAGGATGGCCCAGGCTTCTACACCACTAGAATACTGGCGCCCATGTTATCCGAATGCATACGATTGCTACAGGTCAGTGAGAAAGGGGAGGGGAGAGTGTATGCAGGAGTTTACGGGATAATATGTGTTTCCGAATTCAAACGCTTGTGCTTGCTCGGATGAGAGCTCTGCGGGTGAGCCATTGTGATGCCTACGTATGCATATATAGGAAGGACTTGGTCCCAAGAATTTGGACAAGTATTCAAAGGACTTTGGATTCCCTGTTGGCATGGCAACGCTGGCTGACGAGGTTGGTCTGGATGTGGCAGCACATGTTGCAGAGGACCTCAAAACGGCACTGGGAAGCAGATTGGGTGGGGCTGACGTGAACGTCCTCAAGGACATGGTGGCCAATGGGATGCTTGGTATGTATGTATACAGCTATTGCGTGTTTCGCTAGCTTAGAGAATTGTACACCATATTTTGCTGAGTATATATAATCAGTGTAATGGTCCATCACTACATGATGCATAAACACAAGACAACTCTCTCCATGTCAGCTTAAAAATCATGTTTGAAACTGACGTTTTGAGCAATATGCTTCATACTTCTTCCTGCTATGAGAAGGCCAAAGCAGGTTGGTTGTAATGTTGGATTCTAACGAGTGTGTCAACCCAAACTGAAGTGCATAGGTTTCTCCAGCGTATTCGTTTTGTCTCGACACCAAGTGTCCAAGGTGTGGTGTTGGCCACATAAGTGTCCAAGGTGTGGTTTGGCCACATTGATGTGTCTCTGTGTAATATGCTTCATCCTTCTTCCTGCTATGAGAAGGCCAAAGCAGGTTGGTCGTAATGTTGGATTCTAACGAGTGTGTCAACCCAAACTGAAGTGCATAGGTTTCTCCAGCGTATTCGTTTTGTCTCGACACCAAGTGTCCAAGGTGTGGTGTTGGCCACATTGATGTGTCTCTGTGTCGT
The DNA here is from genome assembly GCA_028752905.1 of Cladorhizidae sp. MBARI D1340-BT2. Lineage (NCBI taxonomy): Eukaryota > Metazoa > Porifera > Demospongiae > Poecilosclerida > Cladorhizidae > Cladorhizidae sp. MBARI D1340-BT2. The sequence continues at coordinate 26,020,430 of JAQNBH010000005.1, read as the reverse complement.
CTCGGGTGGGTTGTCGTGCATGTGTAAATCTTACCAATGGTTTTATTCAAGTCCCAAATTAACACTTTCTATATATTAAAATCACCTTCTCAATAATCAACTTCACTTTTTATTCACTCGACGTTTCGACTAGATGCTCTAGTGTTCATCAGGAATAATGAGATGCTAAGGCTCATGTGAGCCTGTTATATACCAGTAGCTAGCTATCTACCATGTGCCAGTTCATGCACCTAGCACATGCACTGGAAAAAAGGGGGGGGAAAGGGGGGGGGGGGGTTAAATAAAAATAAATAAATTAATTAAAAGAACAACAAAAAATGAACAACAAATAAATAAAACAACAATTACATATAGTAATAATAAATAATAATAATAATAATAATAAATAATAATGATAATGATATAATTTAAAAAAATAATAATTAATTAATTTAAAAATATAAAATAATAATAATATAATAATAAACAAACAATAAGAAGTAACAATAAGAAGTAATAAGTAATAAACAATAAGAACAATAAGTAAATAAAAATGTAATTATGGTGGTCGTGGCTTCAAGTTCAGGCTCTTCAGAGTAGCTCCCCAGCCAGGCAAGTCCATTCCACTGTCTCGATTGAACCGCTCACACTTATTTTATTTTATTATTATTTATATATACATGTATATATATATATTATTATTATTATTATCATTATCATTATCATTATTATATGTAATTGTTATTTATGTACATTTTTATTTGTTGTTCATTTAATTTTATTTATTTTTATTTATTTAATTTTTAAAAATTCCCCTTTTTCTTTTTTTCTCTTTACATCTGGTGCACATGCTAGGCGTGTGTACTGGCATGTGGTGGATAGCTAGCTACCGGTATATGACAGGCTCACGTGAATCTTAGCGTCTCATTATTCCTGATGAAGACTAGAGCATCTATAAAGTCGAAACGTCGAGTGAATAAAAATTGAAGTTGTTTATTGAGAAGGTGATTTTAATGTTATGACCCCAAACTTATTTTAAAGCCTACGTCCTTGAAAATGTCAAGAATTTGGAAAATACTTTCTTTGTGGTTTTATTTTTCTCTCTAACAGGCAATCTCTAACAGGCAGCTGCTGTCAGGAACATGTGCTTTTCAACAGGTGCCTATATACAGAGCTTGCTCTTATAGATGATGTTGTGGTCAGGAAGATGACTACAGTGCTATTTGCACCTTTCAGCAGGCTTTGTGCATTTTTTGTATTTTTTAACATGAATCGTGAATTTTAAAGAAGAGTAACTCCCCTAACAATATGAAACCCTGATATTGTAGCATCTCTTTCATGTGCTACACTTGACGGTCAAGATTGGTTGAGCTAGCAGGGATGGAGAAGTTAACGCACCTGTCTTTCTTGCATGTCATTGACTTTGGCATGGATATGTATGCACTACAAGTGAGTGTGGTGAAACTACAGATCAAAACTGCAGGGCTTGTTTATATTGCTGAGTTCCCTTGAATGGATTAACCTCGATTATCACATACACGTGTAAACTTGGGCAGTGTTCACAAAAACATACATGCTAAAAACTGTCAAAATTAAAAAATTTAATTTTTTTAAATTTTTTATATACAATCCTAATCCTAGTATATATGCACTTCAATAAAAATTGAAGTTGTTTATTAGTATATATGCACTTCAATAAAAATTGAAGTTGTTTATTGAGAAGGTGATTTTAATGTTATGACCCCAAACTTATTTTAAAGCCTACGTCCTTGAAAATGTCAAGAATTTGGAAAATACTTTCTTTGTGGTTTTATTTTTCTCTCTAACAGGCAATCTCTAACAGGCAGCTGCTGTCAGGAACATGTGCTTTTCAACAGGTGCCTATATACAGAGCTTGCTCTTATAGATGATGTTGTGGTCAGGAAGATGACTACAGTGCTATTTGCACCTTTCAGCAGGCTTTGTGCATTTTTTGTATTTTTTAACATGAATCGTGAATTTTAAAGAAGAGTAACTCCCCTAACAATATGAAACCCTGATATTGTAGCATCTCTTTCATGTGCTACACTTGACGGTCAAGATTGGTTGAGCTAGCAGGGATGGAGAAGTTAACGCACCTGTCTTTCTTGCATGTCATTGACTTTGGCATGGATATGTATGCACTACAAGTGAGTGTGGTGAAACTACAGATCAAAACTGCAGGGCTTGTTTATATTGCTGAGTTCCCTTGAATGGATTAACCTCGATTATCACATACACGTGTAAACTTGGGCAGTGTTCACAAAAACATACATGCTAAAAACTGTCAAAATTAAAAAATTTAATTTTTTTAAATTTTTTATATACAATCCTAATCCTAGTATATATGCACTTCAGTATCAGTATTGTTATATTAATCAACTTCCAGTTCAATGGATGGAGCAAGCAAAGTGGGAAAAAATTAATGATGAAGGACAACTGCTTCCTGGCCATTGCTCTTGTTTCTGGAAGCCCTTCTTTGGAGAAGAGCTGCACAGACATTTATGCTTACCCTGAACCCCTCGGTCTAAAAAAAGAAGTGCTCCCTGGGATTTGCTATAGGTTTTGTTACAGTAATGTAGCAACAAGAAGTTTGTACTTGAAAAAAAAGGGTATAAAAATAGAAGTCGATGGTCAATCAGTTTTCAAATAGTCATGAAAAGTGACTCAGAGCACCTAAAATTTCATGGAGTATATATACGATTGGTTGGTACTCTGTACTTCCATTGCTGTAAATTCCCAAACCTTTCCCATATTAAAGAAAAGGAGGGAGAAAAGAGCAACCCCCCCCCAAACAAAACACACGACAGGACCCCTGAGAATCAACTTGGTAAAGGGTTTCATGTTATGTGTGCTTAGTCATCTTTGGCTGCTGCAGCCTGTGGATGTGTATTCAGAGATGCCATGCCATATTTCAATAGGTCGAAAGAGTGGAAAAGGATGTTATATCTACGGCAAAGGAAAGGAAAAGTCTGTGAATCAAGAAGCAGAAAAACTCCTGGATAAGTACCGCATATCCATTCAAGGAAGGTAGGCGTGCAGTGGGATCACCTGTGGCCATTGTTATCACCTTTTCCATTCTTAAATTTATCTCTGGAGACACGAAATTATTAGGATGTAGTTGTCCACATCCATTTGCAATGGTGTTGGGATTAGCCGAGTGGTGATAAACATGTAGGAGACTTGAGTGTTGTTCTTGACTTACTGAACCAACACAAACCTCAGTCGCTTAGCAACCATAGACTGTGGATGCTAGGAACCTTAGTTGCTTAGCAACCAATATTACACGTGTTTTTTTACACAGTCAATTAAGACGAGACTGGCTTTGCTTTGACATAATCCTTGACTCTTCCCAATCAGTATGTGCATGGTTATGTATTATATGTGTGTGTGTGTGTGTGTGCAGCCATGACGTTTCTGAAGTGCAGATGAGGCTTGTGTCTCGGTTTGTAAACGAGGCTGTGTGGTGTCTTCAGGATGGGGTGCTGAACAGCCCCGTGGATGGAGACATTGGAGCTGTCTTTGGCCTCGGCTTTCCGCCATTCAGAGGAGGGCCCTTCAGGTTCGTCGACAGTTATGGCGCCGATAACTTATTGGAAAAGATTAATCTGTTCCGGGACAAGTATGGTGACCACTTTGAACCTGCCCCAATGTTGGTGGACTATGCTAAAGATACGTCTAAGAGGTTTCACCCAACGTAGCCAGTCTTAGTGGACAGAAAAATGATGTACTGTCAATTTTGAAGCAAGTACAAGCATGTATGTATATTAGGGAAGCTTTGTTGTTAACCTGAAACCATTATGTATTAGCTGGAACATTTACATGCAACTATTGTCAGAGTCCACAATAAAGGGTCAGGAGTGTGTCTAACTAATGATGTTTGATCCTGTTAAAGCAACTCCAAATTACCTGTAGAATGCTGATAGAAATCATTGTTAATTCCAGTATGTCTAAATAAGAAACAGTCCAAAACTGAGCAACAACACAAACTGAACTAAAACGGGAGAGCAGATTACTAAGAAACTGAAACAAAAAACAAAATGGAGTCAATCGGACTCGAACGGAACCAAAATGTACCCAAATGGATCACCAGCGATGTAATATAAGTTGTTGTTTTTTGTAATCACTTTTTACTTTTCTTCGTCTTTATTTTTCGTGTCCATCATCTTGCACACGCATTCTACAATATTATCCTCCTCTCTATTTTGCTAATTCAAACTGTTCGTGTTTTTCCACTTCTTCTGCCACCCATAGATGTGTTTGGAATAGTCAAGTGTCAATCTGAAGATACTTTCCTATGACTCTTCCGGCCAAGGAGTTCAAAAATATCTTTCTTTTCTCTTTGCTCTTTTGAGTCCACAGTTTTGGTATATTTGGGGCCAAAACATAATTTTCCCTGGCGAATTAACGATCTGAGTCCACTAAATATCGGGCCTGGCTGGAGTAACTAAATATCGGGCCTGGAGTCCACTAAATATCAGGTTGGTCTGGCTTTGAGGCTCCAGTTGACAGCAAGCTTCAGCATGTGGTTTGCTGATTCGCTATTGTATTTGTCCAGTTGTGATCTGCCACACCAGCTTGTTGAGGTCTAAACATTCCTTTAGATGCAAGAAAATGACCTAGGATGTTTTTCCTCCAGCGAGCACTGTTTATAGCCAGATGCTTGAAAACGTTGGCAGTCACAAAAACACCAAGTTGTATGTAAGCTATCAAAACCTGGCACTCTCCAGAGCAACGAAACCTCGTATACATGACAGCTGAAGTATTTTTTCTGCTGTGCAAAAGCTATACCATTTTCAATTGAACCTGGTCTGTATATAAAAAAAAATCTGTAAAAACCTGGTTTGTGGTTTGTAAGACCACACAATTTGTTGTTGTTGTGATTTCATTTCCATTTAGAGCTCTTGTTAAATGTATGAATGATTTAGCAGTTAAGAGTTTTGTTGATTTTTTCCTATTATAATTGGATCACACAAACTAAATCCTTATGATTGAGTAATGTCTTTTAACTTTTAATCGTCTACCTGGCCAAACAACTTTCATCATGTGATTGAAGGACAACTTGCCAATGCGATATCTTGTGTACAAACAAGTTGTGTTCATGTAGCTGAAACTCATTACGTTTCGGTTCCAGTTGTGTCTGATTGGCTCTATTTTGTTTCAATCGAGTTTCCTATAATTATAGTTAGTGGTTTGCTTATTAGTTTCCTAGTGATCCGTGTCCTAGAGGTCTGCTTATCTTAGTTTCCTAGTGGTCTGCTTATCTTAGTTTCCTAGTGGTCAGCTTATCTTAGTTTCCTAGTGGTCTGCTTATCTTAGTTTCCTAGTGGTCAGCTTATCTTAGTTTCCTAGTGGTCTGCTTATCTTAGTTTCCTAGTGGTCTGCTTATCTTAGTTTCCCAGTGGTCTGCTTATCTTAGTTTCCTAGTGGTCTGCTTATCTTAGTTTCCTAGTGGTCTGCTTATCTTAGTTTCCTAGTGGTCTGCTTATCTTAGTTTCCTAGTGGTCTGCTTCCTAGTGGTCTGCTTATCTTAGTTTCCTAGTGGTCTGCTTATCTTAGTTTCCTAGTGGTCTGCTTATCTTAGTTTCCCAGTGGTCTGCTTATCTTAGTTTCCTAGTGGTCTGCTTATCTTAGTTTCCTAGTGGTCTGCTTATCTTAGTTTCCTAGTGGTCTGCTTATCTTAGTTTCCTAGTGGTCAGCTTATCTTAGTTTCCTAGTGGTCAGCTTATCTTAGTTTCCTAGTGGTCTGCTTCCTAGTGGTCTGCTTATCTTAGTTTCCTAGTGGTCTGCTTATCTTAGTTTCCTAGTGGTCTGCTTATCTTAGTTTCCCAGTGGTCTGCTTATCTTAGTTTCCTAGTGGTCTGCTTATCTTAGTTTTCTAGTGGTCTGCTTATTTTAGTTTCCTAGTGGTCTGCTTATCTTAGTTTCCTAGTGGTCTGCTTATCTTAGTTTCCTAGTGGTCTGCTTATCTTAGTTTCCTAGTGGTCTGCTTCCTAGTGGTCTGCTTATCTTAGTTTCCTAGTGGTCTGCTTATCTTAGTTTCCTAGTGGTCTGCTTATCTTAGTTTCCCAGTGGTCTGCTTATCTTAGTTTCCTAGTGGTCTGCTTATCTTAGTTTTCTAGTGGTCTGCTTATTTTAGTTTCCTAGTGGTCTGCTTATCTTAGTTTCCTAGTGGTCTGCTTATCTTAGTTTCCTAGTGGTCTGGTTTCCTAGTGGTCTGCTTATCTTAGTTTCCTAGTGGTCTGCTTATCTTAGTTTCCTAGTGATCTGCTTATCTTAGTTTCCTAGTGGTCTGCTTATCTTAGTTTCCTAGTGGTCTGCTTATCTTAGTTTCCAAGTGGTCTGCTTATCTTAGTTTCCTAGTGGTCTGCTTATCTTAGTTTTCTAGTGGTCTGCTTATCTTAGTTTCCTAGTGGTCTGCTTATCTTAGTTTCCTAGTGGTCTGGTTTCCTAGAAGTGCCCTAGAGGTCTGCATATTTTAGTTTCCTTGTGGTCTGCTTATTTTAGTTTCCTAGAGGTCTGCTTATTTCTAATGTTGCTGACACCTTTACATTCTTACCCACCAGGGAGGTAAGTTAGCTACCTGACATTAGGGCTTCTAGACTTGCTGAGTAAGAGTTTTGGAGTTATGATGAAGAAGTGCATCCTGAGCTCAGAGGTGATCTCTCACTTTGGTCTTGAACAGGTGCACTTTCTTGTTCAAAAGAGGCTAGGTGGCCAATGGGTGCCAGAATCATTCGCTCTCTCTCCTTTAGTTTGCTGTTTGTTTTTCCCATCTATTGCATCAAACCAATTTTCTGCTGCCTATGATATGAGGCTGTTTCCACCCTCTACAGTTAAATATTGCTGTTCATTAAAATCTCATAACCCTATACAGTCTCTCTAGCTGACCTTTACAAACATTTCTATGCTGGGAATATCTCCCCAATACTTAGTTTTTTTCCTCCTTAGATTTTCTTTGTGGTGTTGATTAGATTCATAAGCGAACAATAGACACATCAGATCAACCCTTTTCTTGTCCCACCCAAAAACCATCAATTGCATTTTTTTATGTCTCCCTGAAGTGAAGGATCATTTTATAGCTCAGGGTTAAATATCTTTCTTTCCCTCAAAATACTGCACTTCAATGCACGAAAAATTGCATGACCCTCCAACATTAAGTGCTACGAATAATGTATATAAATACGTATAGAAGCCATGAATCTAATCAACGTCATTACCTTCGTACTCCCTCCCCATTTCCTCTCTTCCAGTCTTGTGACCTATGATGATGTGTTGAGGTCCACACTGAGTGTAATATGCATTATCTCCTTTGATAATGGAAATGCCTGAAACAATCTTCACTCCCAGTGAAGTATGTGTGGTCTTGGGATCCGGAGAGCAGTACAGCTCTCACCCTGCCTGTCTGGCTTCTGCTGCTGGCTCTTAGGACCTCGCCACTTTGGGTTTGCATCCCACCACAAGAAGACCTAGGATATTGTTAAAAAGAGTGCCAATAGCCTACTTTCAGAAGACCACCAGTCTCATTTACTATATAGCTGCTCTTTATAAGAGATTTGACCCTGTTTTAAAATGCGAAGGCCCCCCCCCCCAAAAAAACCCAAAAAATCCCCAACAATTCAAGCATGCCCTGTTCGCGCAAACCCGTAAAAGGTTGTGTTCATGTCATAAACGAGTTCATGTCATAAACGAGTCGAGCTGAGCAGATTCACATGTTTTCATACTAAGATTAAGAAGTGATCAGTTTTCTCTTTTGATAATAATTCATTCAACAAAAGCATGCATGTGCATTAGTTAGCTAACGCGCTTGCTAGTAGGGTAATTCCCCCCAATAAATAATATATAGTAGTGTAGAGTAAAGTGTAGAGTAAAATTAAAAGGAGAATTTTACAACGAGAAGAAAAAAATGGCAATTTTTTTTTACAGTTCAGGTTAGATATTCACTTTTGACACTAAGTAGAAAGTTCTGAATGTAATAAATTTCAGAAGCATATATACTCTATGGCAATAGTTAACAGGAGAAGCGCCATTTGACTTTTTTCACAGTTATTAACCGATCAGAATACTATTGTCTGGCGTTACGGAATTTAAATTCTGAATGTAGTAAATTGGACTATGAGCTACTTTCTGAAAATATAGTGGATTTCTATTTTACCTTCATAAAGGTCAGGTTGGTAGGACTTTAAAAAAAGCTGCATTTTTGACAAGCAAATGCAATGCAACAAGCAAATGCAACAAGCAAATTCTATATACAAGCTGTTCATGACATCCCGCAGGGGGTTGTTATTTTGGTCAGAATAAGACTGGAGACAAGGTTGTCAAAAGGTATTTTTGGCGTGGTCAATATAAAGATATGTCAAGACGTGAAAAATGTCAGCAGTTAATTCAAACTAAAATATAGTTCATTCTTGCTAATCCCAAGTTTCATAAGCCAGAGGCCAATTCCAATTGCTACTATATATACACACAGGATAGAATAAGAATAGGACTGCTTCCTATTACTGCCAATGGTAACAAGTAAGATAGCATAATAGCTGCGTACCTAGGTCTAGCTATAGAGAGCAATGTGAGTTGCTTCCAATAATTCAATTCACTTGGACAATTTAAAAGCACAATATTCACACCCTTATCATCACTTAACTCGTAACTACTTAACTTTTAACTACTTAACTATAATCACATTCCTCCATGTATTTGTTTACTCTTCATATTAGCTATTGAGTATGATCTTTTTCAATAAATGACCCGTGCTCACCTCCTTCAGCGTCTCTCAGTGGCAGTCCAGTGGGCTTGTCTGTTTTGGGGTCAGTTGGGAGTTGAACTTGTTAGCTTTTATTTATTTATTTATTGTTATTATTTTGGAATTTTTAAATTATATACAACTAGCATGTGTTAATTAGGTGTTAATGAGGTGTTAATGAACTTGGCATGTTATGTATGCTGATTGATTGTTTAACTGCAAAAAATAAACAAATAAAAATAGTTACACATGACAATGGTCGACCCTTCTTTGGCTCAGCCGGTTTTCTTCATCATAGAATTTTACAACCATTGTGACAACAACATAATGATGAATGTGGGGAAATCCGCTCGGTTACAAATACGCTAGCTTATACGAGTATATAGGACAATTCCTGCTACAACGGAAATTGAATTCAGCTTTATTACTTTTCAGATCTTTTAATCACCTCATCTTCAATATTCACTCGATGTTCCTTCACGCAGTGACGTTACGATTAACCGCAATTGGCGTACCCGCGTCCTAGCGGCGGTCGACGCCAATTGGCAGTGCGGACCAGTAGTACGGTGTGATAGTGATTTGGGGACTCCAGTGAATTGGGGACCCCCGTCCCTTAAGGGGGGAATAATGTCAAAAAAATACACCGACAATACCAATCATATTTTCCACTTCCCACTACCCTCTATCAACATAATTTTTGTACCAAAATGTAGCTTAGGAAGATAAGCTATTTAATGATGTATTTAAGTTTTGTCATATATATTTTTTATGCCAAAGTGTCAGCCAGGAAATCCAGTCCACAAATTAAAAACCATTAATAATGCTAAGTGGCTGCTATATAGGTGGTTTATTGGTAAGAGTACATGTAGTAGTTTCACCTAAACTATTTGAATAAGTATGATAATGCACCACAGGAGAGGGGGGAAATCCCATACAAACCACATGCAGATATGCTGGTCTATACCCAACACATTCTCATAACAGTGAAAATAAAATAATTTAGGTTAAAGAGCACACAAGCATTCTGGTGATATATAAATTATGGAGTTTGGGTGAGAAATGAGGGAGAAATTATTCTAATCTAATGCGACGCGATTCTTCTTCACACTTGCTGGGTTTCTAATGAAAATAGTGAGTGCAAAAGCTGTCGTAACTGCATCATAGAATCTTCAAATGTTCTGAAACTTAGGAATATGACTTCTATATGAGCAGAGACACCATTTAAAATAGTTGTTTAAAAAAAGTGAAAGTTAGCATTTTGACATTATTCCCCCCTTAATTAGCGTTTTAGGGACCCCGGAGTGACCCCGGAGTCCCTAAAACGCTAGGGATTTAGGGCCCCCTCTGGAGATTTGGGGATCCCACTTGCGCATGCCCAAAAAAACAAAACGCGGCTGAATCTGAAAGAAAGGCGTACGAAGAAAGCTACGAGAAAGAAGCAAAGATATATACAAATATCTCGTTCATATCTCTTACCCTGCAGGTGTGGACAAGCAATATAAGCATGGGCGAAGTAAATTTTTTACCCTATTATGTCGGTGGAAAATCTAAGGCAGAGGGAAACCTGCATGTAGATTAGTCATAAACAGTTCTGAAGATAAAATGAGAATAATAGGAAGTATCCATGACCAAGCTCATTTTGGTAGAGATAAAACTGTGGCTCAAGTCAGCTCCAAATACTACTGGGCTAACTTATACAATGATGTTACTTCTTATGTATGTTGATTTGTTTTGTTTTGGATGATATAATTTAGCCATTGCATACTACAGGTGGAGACTTGTGAAAAATGTCAAAAGAATAATGCAAAATTGCATAAGCAACATGAACCTCTCCATCCAATTCCAGTCAAGGATAAGGCTTGGTCTCAAATTGGAATGGACCTTGCACTTCCAGAAACCGGTAGTGGAAATAAGTATGTAATGACAATTACAGATTACTATACAAAGTGGGCTGAAGCTGCAGCTCTAAAGGATACTTCAGTAGCAGAAGTTTTATATTCAATAAATTTAGTTACTTGAAAATTTCCTTCTTGTTTATAATAGCAAATGCTGTGATTTGCTGCCCTGAGATTGTCTTGACTGATCAAGGCAGGGAATTTGTGAATCAAGTGTCTGCAAACTTGTTCAAGAAGACAAAGACTGAGCATAGAATAACCAGTGCTTATCATCCTCAGGTATTAGTATTGTATATATAAGTTAGTGCAACATAATTTCCAGAATGGATGATAACTCAATGTTTTCTGGTAATAAGATGCAAATGCAATAATCTTTGGTTTAATAGAAGAATAGGCTACTTTTAATACTTTTAATACTTTTAACACGTCTACAACAAAAACTTGCAGGAAAATGTGAAACCATAATATTATCCTTTCCCTAAGAGGAAGGAATTGATGATGGTTCGTTGGTAGACATATAGGTATATTCAGCCTTCCCTAGCAATAGTGAGCAGGATCAGCTTGTAAACAATGATCATTGTTAAAACATTCACTTCCTAGAACTGGAAGCACAGTTTCCCACTATGGGCATATGCAGATTAAAAAATCCGGCATTATGTGTATGGTTTATTTTGTGAATGATAACTTAAGTAAGTGGTATAGGTTCAAGATATATAATTCTACTCTCCCTTTCCTTTACTTTCTGCAATAATGTATTTAATTAATTATAGACCAACGGATTGACAGAACGCTTCAACCAAACATTGAATCGTGCTCTGATGAAGGTTGTCAATGATCAATAAACCGATTGGGATGAAAAATTGGATTCTATTCTCTTCGGCTATCGTGTGGCAAAGCAGTGTACGACAGGTTACTCTCCTTTTTTTTAATGATGTTTCATCGTAAACCTCGACTTCCCATTGACATGGAACTCATGCCTGTTCAAGATGCTTCTTCAGATGAAGAAAAAATTGACCACTACATTCAGACTGTTCTACAAGTACATTTCTCTGGTGGAAATCATTGGTGTGTATCCAACTCTGTTGGAACTGATATCAGCCTTTATGATAGCCATGTTCTTAAAACATCACTGACAGACCAGCTAGCTCGCATTTACAGACCTTTGGTCACAATTAGCGATGAAGATGGTGATGTTGCCAGAAATGGTCATTTACTCTTCTGATGTGCAGCAGCAGAAGGGAACTGCAGATTGTGGTCTCTTTGCCATTGCCTTTGCCTTTCACTTGGCTATAGGTGATAATCCAGAAAACCTCATTTTTGACCAAGCACAGATGCGTCCTCACCTTACAAAGCAAATTATTGGTGTATCACTACTATAATACAGCACTAATCTGGTCTTATCATCATATTTTCTCCCTTTGTATATTAGATGTTTTCAACAGAAGAAAATGGAGCATTTTCCAAGTGTAAAAACGCTAAAGAAATTGTCTGGCCATTTCACCAGATCGAATTGTTTTGTACATGTTTAATGCCAGAAGACTATGATAACATGATTTGTTGTGATGCATGTGGAAAATGGCTTCATCTTAAATGTGTTGGACTAATGCATGCTCCGACACAGGAGAAATGGCTCTGCCAGATGTGTATAAAAATATCTTCTTGATTTAATTTTTCCTTGACTATAATATAATTATTGTATTGCCATTATTGTGTTGACTAACGCTTTTCAGAGCCACCCACTTCTTCTTGAATTACTTCATTTGTATTCAGCAGTCTCTCTCTCTAACTCGTGGACGTGACGTTTCTTCTTTAACGCTCGTTGTTGTATCCTCTGTCATCGTCGTTTCTCTCGTTTACCCTCTCCACCGTACTTCATCCAATGCGCATGCGCAAATCTTTATTTCCTTCCGTCCGCGCGAAGTGCCATATTACTCGCACTTGCCAAAATTACTCCCCAGGAGATGGTTCTGCCACCAGACGACGGCAGTAAGCTACGCAGTATCTGTGGTAGGGTTAATAAGGGCTACACTAAAAAAAAAAAAGATAATTATATTGTAAATACTTGGCAAGAAAGAGGAAGATTACAGCAAATCCTCCAAAAGGGAAAAAGCAGGCCAAGGGAGCTGTAGTCGCTCAGCCAAACTCTATTGATCCATCACAGAGAGTAAAAGAATTCCCCAAGGCATGTAACTTTGGGGAAATTATTTTGTAATGCATGCAGGCAGACTCTTTCACTCAAAAAAGTGTACACCTACAGTCGTCAAAGCATGATACTGGGAAAAAACATTTGGCAACAAAAGAGAAGAGAGAAAAAAACATAGCTGACATGCTTAAAAGCTATAGTAAAGATGCCCATCCAGTTGGAGAAACCCTTCCTGAATCTGTTCGCATTTAGTAGTAACAGCTTTTATGAAGGCAGGTGTACCTATCAATAAAATCGACTGCTTTCGAGCATTTCGACTCACCAGCACCCAGAATCTACATCAGCTGGTACCATTTATTCATCATCAAGAATTGGTTGGTGTAAAAGCCCAAATCAATGATAAGTAATTTTTGATGGAACTGCTCATGTTTGTGAGGCATTGGTAATTCTACTACGTTTTGTTGATCAGCAGTTTAACTAAAGCAGCTTGTGGTTAGACTTATGCTCCTAGCAAAGAGCCTAACTGGAGAGGAACTTGCTCATCAGTTGATTGTATGCTTATGTACTGAGCTATATAGGTATTGCACCAAACATGCTGTTAGCTTGCATGCATGACCGTGCATCTGTCAACAACACTGCAGTTCGCACCTTGAGCATTGTTTACCCTAAACTCGTCGATGTTTTGCTCACACTCTTGATCATGTTGGGGAACACATGAGAACTGGATGAGTTTATGAAAGGCTGGATTGGCCTTTTTTCAAGGAGCCCCAAAACCAAGCTGGCACGACTAAAACAGGTCTCTCACCTCCTTCCTACTCTGTCACTCGCTGGTGGTCTCAGTGGGAGGTTATTAAACATCTTCATGACACATTTGGGGATGTATACCTTCATTTCTTTATAGTAATGACCTTCCACTGTCAAAGATTAGGCTTCAAGAAATACTTTCTGATGCACCATTGATGTGGGAGGAGCATTTGTTAAAGCTATATACATATCGACTAGAAGGGGTTGGGCCACTTGCCTTTACTGCTTTTGAGGAAGTTCGCATGCTTCAGGCTGCTATTTCAACAATGCATTATCCTAATACAAGCTTATCCAGCAACAATAATCAGCTACAGCAGCTAATTGATTATGCTAAAGCATGTGCCAAGCCTGCATATGATTATTTCCACAAAAAATTTGGAAGTGACCTGAAAGAAGCAGTTTCGGTCTTTCAGCTACTTTGATCCTATATACCAAAATAAAATCCACCAGCAATGACATAGAAAATCTCCGTGTCATTCCTTTTCTTGATACTAACACGGGTTGAAGAGCGAGTTAGCTCTTTATATGGCTAAAGCCAATGGATTATCAGCAGATATTGACAAGCTACTATGGTGGAACAGACACAAATCTGAGCTTCCCCTGTGGTCTAACAGTTGCACATCTGTTATGGTTCTTCAATCATCATCTGCTGCAGCAGAGAGAGTGTTTTCTCTGCTAGCTAATTCTTTTAGTGAGCAACAAACAGTTTTTTTGAAAGACTATGTACAAGCTTCCACTTATGCTACAATATAACTATCGGAACCATGATTCTTAATACATGTTGCATTATTAATGATAATAATCTTGAGAATAATTTTGAGAATAATTGGGAATCTCAGTATAATTGTGAAAGAATAATACCGGTAGGTATATACCTAGTATGAGAATCCGAATAAATCTTAAGGGAAAATTCGAGCATAATTTATTCACCCTGCTGACTATGAAGGAAAAAAACATGAATTAACTTATTACAACAGTGTTTGTTTTGGGATGGCGGGGAAGGTCCCAAAGACATAATGACATGGGACCCTAGGTGCTAAAAATATTTTCCTCTTCTCCCACCACTTGAGAACATTTCCCATTACAATTACAATTTGGACTACCATACCCAACACCTCTTCCTTCACCCCTGCTACTCACCTACCCAACACCTCTTCCTCCACCCCTGCTATATACTCACCTACCCAGCACCTCTTCCTTCACCCCTGCTATATACTCACCTACCCAGCACCTCTTCCTTCACCCCTGCTATATACTCACCTATCCAACACCTCTTCCTCCACCCCTGCTACTCACCTACCCAACACCTCTTCCTCCACCCCTGCTATATACTCACCTACCCAACACCTCTTCCTCCACCCCGGCTACTCACCTACCCAACACCTCTTCCTTCACCCCTGCTACTCACCTACCCAACACCTCTTCCTTCACCCCTGCTACTCACCTACCCAACACCTCTTCCTCCACCCCTGCTACTCACCTACCCAACACCTCTTCCTCCACCCCTGCTACTCACCTACCCAACACCTCTTCCTCCACCCCTGCTACTCACCTACCCAACACCTCTTCCTTCACCCCTGCTACTCACCTACCCAACACCTCTTCCTCCACCCCTGCTACTCACCTATACAACACCTCTTCCTTCACCCCTGCTACTCACCTACCCAACACCTCTTCCTCCACCCCTGCTACTC
This sequence comes from Cladorhizidae sp. MBARI D1340-BT2, assembly GCA_028752905.1. Classification (NCBI taxonomy): domain Eukaryota; kingdom Metazoa; phylum Porifera; class Demospongiae; order Poecilosclerida; family Cladorhizidae; species Cladorhizidae sp. MBARI D1340-BT2. Next base: position 26,005,157 of record JAQNBH010000005.1, on the reverse strand, counting down.
ACCTACCCAACACCTCTTCCTCCACCCTGCTACTCACCTACCCAACACCTCTTCCTTCACCCCTGCTACTCACCTACCCAACACCTCTTCCTTCACCCCTGCTACTCATCTACCCAACACCGCTTCCTTCACCCCTGCTACTCACCTACCCAGTACCTCTCCTTTCACCCCTGCTACTCACCTACCCAACACCTCTTCCTTCACCCCTGCTACTCACCTACCCAGCACCTCTTCCTTCACCCCTGCTACTCACCTACCCAACACCTCTTCCTTCACCCCTGCTATATACTCACCTACCAACACCTCTTCCTCCACCCCTGCTACTCACCTACACAACACCTCTTCCTCCACCCTGCTACTCACCTACCCAACACCTCTTCCTCCACCCCTGCTACTCACCTACCCAACACCTCTTCTTTCACCCCTGCTACTCACCTACCCAACAACTCTTCCTCCACCCCTGCTACTCACCTACCCAGCACCTCTTCCTTCACCCCTGCTACTCACCTACCCAACACCTCTTCTTTCACCCCTGCTACTCACCTACCCAGCACCTCTTCCATCACCCCTGATACTCACCTACACAACACCTCTTCCTCCACCCCTGCTACTCACCTACCCAACACCTCTTCCTCCACCTCTGCTACTCACCTACCCAACACCTCTTCCTTCACCCCTGCTACTCACCTACCCAACACCTCTTCCTCCACCCCTGCTACTCACCTACCCAGCACCTCTTCCTTCACCACCCAGCACCTCTTCCTTCACCCCTGCTACTCACCTACCCAACACCTCTTCCTCCACCCCTGCTACTCACCTACACAACACCTCTTCCTTCACCCCTGCTACTCACCTACCCAACACCTCTTCCTTCACCCCTGCTACTTCACCCCTGCTACTCACCTACCCAACACCTCTTCCTTCACCCCTGCTACTCACCTACCCAACACCTCTTCTTTCACCCCTGCTACTCACCTACCCAACACCTCTTCTTTCACCCCTGCTACTCACCTACCCAACACCTCTTCCTTCACCCCTGCTACTCACCTACCCAACACCTCTTCCTCCACCTTTGCTACTCACCTACCCAACACCTCTTCCTTCACCCCTGCTATATACTCACCTACCCAACACCTCTTCCTTCACCCCTGCTACTCACCTACCCAACACCTCTTCCTTCACCCATGCTACTCACCTACCCAACACCTCTTCCTCCACCCCTGCTACTCACCTACCCAACACCTCTTCCTTCACCCCTGCTACTCACCTACCCAACACCTCTTCCTTCATCCCTGCTACTCACCTACCCAACACCTCTTCCTCCACCCCGGCTACTCACCTACCCAACACCTCTTCCTTCACCCCTGCTACTCACCTACCCAACACCTCTTCCTCCACCCCTGCTACTCACCTATACAACACCTCTTCCTTCACCCCTGCTACTCACCTACCCAACACCTCTTCCTTCATCCCTGCTACTCACCTACCCAACACCTCTTCCTTCACCCCGGCTACTCACCTACCCAACACCTCTTCCTTCACCCCTGCTACTCACCTACCCAACACCTCTTCCTCCACCCCTGCTACTCACCTACCCAACACCTCTTCCTCCACCCCTGCTACTCACCTACACAACACCTCTTCCTCCACCCTGCTACTCACCTACCCAACACCTCTTCCTTCACCCCTGCTACTCACCTACCCAACACCTCTTCCTTCACCCCTGCTACTCATCTACCCAACACCGCTTCCTTCACCCCTGCTACTCACCTACCCAGCACCTCTCCTTTCACCCCTGCTACTCACCTACCCAACACCTCTTCCTTCACCCCTGCTACTCACCTACCCAGCACCTCTTCCTTCACCCCTGCTACTCACATACCCAACACCTCTTCCTTCACCCCTGCTATATACTCACCTACCCAATATTAGACATACTCTCCCTTCATCATCTTCATTTCTCCATTCTACCACCCACTCCTCAGACCCTTCAAAGCTCTCGACCATATCCAATAATCTTCCTTATCACCAGCAAACTCCCCACAGTACAACAAGAAGTGCACAATCTTTCACAACACCTATATAGCTACATCTTCCATAATTATCAGAATAAGGCATGAAATTTGCAGTTGACTATCAGTATATACAAAATTCCCACAGAACTCGATATAATTAGCAGGAGTTAGTCATGTTTATAGGAGAAAGAGTGAGAAACACAAATCAATTATTGCATCAATGATTGCATAGGTGCAGGAAGTCTTATGACCATGGAAATTGGGGTCTTGGTCACTCACTCCATAAAACCCTGGCTGGGTTTTGGAATCCTCAAGCTCTTGAAGCATAAATTATGGTTTATTTGATGATGGTGGGAAAGTGGCAATGGTATGCTCCTGTGTGATGTTCAGAGCTAAAGATGAGCAGAGTATATATATAATAGTCAGCTCTGCCCATCAGTTCTCTCTCCATATTAATACTTATCAGTCACTTTATATAATATATATATAATTATTACTATCCTTACCTTCTGTTGCCTTAAGCTCAGTGGGACTATGTTCCAAGTAGGGTGGGTACCTTGCTGACCCAGGACCTTGCTGACCCAGGACCCTCGTTCATTTCCGTTTCATCTGCTTGTTAGATATTCTAATTTCACTTGAATTGTTTTTCTCTTCCCTTTCTAATACTAAGTGTGAATTATGCAATAGCTTTTAGTTAGCTATATGGCATGCTATCGCACCTGCCACATTACTCCCATTTCGTTAAGTGTTGTGGTATATAGGAAAACGCATTCTATGAATTATTCATTATTCTCATTGACAACGGACCATGAATTTCATATCAATATATTTCACAATTCAAGAGATGTACTACATTATAATATATGTGTTGACAAGCTGATTGATTACTCTTAATATTTTATAGGCTTCTGTCTTTGCATTGCTGGCAATTCCATTCTTCATGTAAGTTTGCAATGGCTGATGAAGGAATGTTAGCACAAGATTGATGGAACCGTTCCTTACATGAACAGCACTGTGCAACCGTAAGGGCAGGGTCTGGCTGCCTACATATGCAGATAAGTGGTATTCTTTCGTCCAACTTCTTGTACGTCACAGTCCGTCTGAGACCTTTCAATCGGAAAGGTAGTAATATTTGTTCCTGGAAGGACATTGCTAGATGGTGTCGTATCTTGCTCTGATCAAGGTGATGACTGATGGGTTAATTCCACTGCATAGAGCTGTTGCAATTGCAATAGCAAATAACCCACTCCAGCCTGTCTCTGTATTTTTGGTTTCTCAATGATAAGGTAGGTTCCAGCATAATGCTCCATCCAGGCAAGGCCTTTCAACGTATCCAATTCTGCATCAATGATAAGAACAGATATATTAAAACAAAGGCGAAGGTGTAATATCAAATATTACTCCTCAATTTCATTACCCGACTTGATGTTAAACAATTATAAAATAAATAGAAACTCACTGGATTTTAGTAGACATAGTTTAAACACAATAACTTACTGGTTCTGGTAGAGAGAGGCTATCATATAACAACACTGTGACCTTGGATACTCCTACATTTGATGCACAAACCCAGTGGCCACCAGTGTTCATGATCTGCACATAATTCTCTCCTGGAGTTCCAGTAAGTGAGCCTCCACTGCCTGATGCCAAATATTGAACTGGCTGAAGGCCACCCATCTTTAGAAACTGTACATGAAGTAGCTTAATTAATGTGGGTCTCCTCCAACCATGCTCCAGATTGGAGAGTTATGAGAAAGTCTCTGGGTAACTCTCTGCAGCTGACAACCTGTTGAGGGTAGGCATTTACCATTTACCCTCAGTACAGTCTGGGTCGCACCAGTCACAAAACAATCTGTCTCGGTCTGTGAAGATTCTGTGGAAATGCACATCTTTTCTGGTTGTCATTGGTGCTGGTCCACAGTGCGTGTGGGTGGTTGGACTGGAGGTAGAATGATTGTGCTCTGTTTCTCAGTATGGGGTTTGTTGAGATGTAGGCAAAGAGTTGACACCACACCAAGGTTTGCTATGCACTGCCTCTTCCTTGGTGGACTCTTCTCTGCAATATTCTTGGCCAGATTCACTGTGGCTTCCTCGATACTAGTACCACAATCAAAGTTACAATCCAGGTATTGTAGGTCAGAGGGAGGGAGGGGTGAGCTTGTCTGCAAGCTTGCATAGCCACTCTCAGTTGTAGGTATTTGTTGGGACACATCACCTTCAAGATTGTCTTCAAATGGTTTCACGACCTGGTATATTAAAGGCTTTAGGTGTCCTGAATTGACCTTGCTTTTCATGGCATTGCCATTACCATCCTGCAACGTGCAGAGGCCCACAGAAGTGATGTCAGTTATTTCGTAAGGCCCCAACCAGTCTTGTGATAACCTGTCACCTTTTCTTGATGCTTTTTGTACATTCCTCTTCAAGACATGCTACAGCAAACACAACAAATAATTTTAAACATAATCATGCATATCTTCAAGCCTAAACATGTCTGCAATTTATTAAGAACATAAAATGGATTGGAAATATAAAGTTCTATACAAAACGTCTTTTATTGAAACTGATTTCCACTCAACAATTAACTTCTGTATCTCACACAAGTATATACCACCATAAATATCTTAATTTTGTTCATATCAATTATCACCCTAAGCATAACTATGCAAACTGGAAGCGTTTTAAGCCTTTCTTTTGCTTGGCATCAAAATACAACTTGTGCTTGGCCTTGGCCTCTTCAATTTTTTCTCATACCTGTTCATCCAGGGCCTGTACCTGTTCATCCAGGGCCTGTACCTGTTCATCCAGGGCCTGTACCTGTTTATCCAGGGCCTGTACCTGAAGTGAATGCAGAAGTATAATAAAAAGAGTTGCTGTGGATCATTTTACATACATCAATATGAAAACTGCCAATAATTTAATTCACAAATAAAATATGCACAGCGAATTAGTTTCTAAATCATATTTCGTTAATTATAGTCTGCCACTAGAGACAGTCTTTAGCTTTGCCACATGATCTTCCAAGTCTGTTTTAATCTCTTCAGGAGACATGTCAGTGTGTATATTCACATACTGTAACTCTTCTTCACAATCATGTTCGGCTATGGCACCCCGAGCGGTGCGATAGAACATCAGTACAAAAGGCTGCTGTTTTGTTGATGATTGTACACTAGTGTTGATGCCATAAGTGGTATATAGGGAGCACAAATCTAAGATATCAACAAAATGCAAAGCATGAGAAGAACTAAAAACATGTACATAGTAAGCCCATACACCAACCAACAGTGACAATTGCTATATTGGAACTCTAGGGCATAGGATGGATTACAAAATCCATCAAGTATAGCAAGCTCCTACAACAGACACACTGACCACCATTGATGCATAGTAGCTTCAAATATTTGTTCCAGTCAGTTTGGCTGTCATTTGTGTATTTGAACAGTGCCCTCTTAAGTGTCTGGTGCGTGCGCTCATCCTGGCCATTTGTTTCTGGATGGTATGCAGAACACATCATTCGCTTCACACCAAAGGCAGCAAAGATAAAATCACTTACCCGAGTTGGAAAAGCAAAACGGCATGAAATAGATACCAAGTATAATGCACACTATACTATTTACCAATCATTGTAAAAAGAAGCTATCTGTGTAGTAGTTATGGAAGTTGTCTGACCACCACTGCTAACTAAAATCTTGAATTCTTATTTAGCATTTATTATGCACCTTGAATGTTTAAGACTTGTCACTAACCTGGTTAATAAATTCACGGCCCTGGTCCATGTTCATTTTCCTTGGAGGACCATAACTGTAGATGAGCTCAAGTATCACTTTATCAACATCTGCAGCACACTTTGACTTAATGGGACGAGCAAACAAGGCCACAGATATGTCTGCACTGTGACTGACCTTTTCACTAAGTGGGTGTTTGTATGATAGTTTGTTAGATCAACATCATAGGGAAATGGAATTATTGGTACATACTTATCTGTAGATATCTGTCTCCCAGCAATGGCTTAGCTACGCGAATAATACTATCTGATATCTGTCCCCTTAGTAATATGGCAGAGGTTTTCTGACTTGCATGGGCGGAAAGAAATAAGTGTCTGCGCATGCACAGTGAGTGAAGTGTGAGTAATTGGCATGACACCTGCAAGTGTGAGTATTAGTTCAGACGAAGGAAATATGATATGATCCAATCTGAAATCTGCTCCACTTGGACTGCACCTGTGTTGGTCATCTCTCTTGAAATCTTATCCATTTGTCTGCCCTCACTGCATAAAGGATTCTCTCTCTCTCTCTCTCACCCTGGTCACCCAATTTCGGATGCTGGTAGACAACCTTCAAGCCCTTAGGTTGTCACTCCAAAACACCTCAGTGGACGTAGCTCCCACAATTGTTTAGGCTGAAATTAATACCATGCAAGAGTCTATTTCCTGCTTTTCATCAGCCATCCCAGCTTCTAATTCTCCACCCAATTCTCCTCCTCTCTATTCTCCTAACTCAACTTCCTCGACTGTAAGTGTTGATAGAATCCGATCCTCCAAAAGTATCGGTTTCTCCAGTTTCCTCTCCAGTTTCCCCTCGTCCTACACATGGTCCTGCTGCCCCTTGTCAGTAAGTCTAACTCCTTCAACTGTTGCACTTCCAATATTCATTCTCCAGCAAATAATTTGTTATCCTCTTGCCTTCCTCCAAAACCTCCAAACAGCTCACTGTGCTTGTCGTACTCTTTACAAACCTCTACTGCCTACTCCCATGCATCCCTTACCTACCCAAGGGTTTCCCCTCATATAAGAGATTGGCACCCTCCACCTGGCATCAACAAGGGAAGTCCCCAACAAAACCATTTGCCTCCAGGCCCACCACAAAACACCTCCTTCCTCTCTACCTCATCCCCTCTACCCCAATCATCCTCTCATCAGCCCTCATCAACTCTCCTCACATCCTCATCCTGTCCTCCTCAACTCCATCTAAAGAAACCACGAAAGGACCTAAACCTTAACTTCAATGTCCAAAGTCTCTCTCTTAAATCCTCTCCTCTTCTTCCTAATTCCACCTCCAATGCATGTGTAGGTTACTGAGTGTGTACAATAATGCTGAGGGACTAGGTACAATAATGCTCAGAGACTAGGTGCAATAATGCTGAGGGACTAGGTACAATAATGCTCAGGAACTAGGTACAATAATGCTGAGAGACTAGATACAATAATGCTCAGGGACTAGGTACAATAATGCTGAGGGACTAGGTACAATAATGCTGAGGGACTAGGTACAATAATGCTGAGAGACTTGGTACAATAATGCTGAGGGACTAGGTACAATAATGCTCAGGAACTAGGTACAATAATGCTGAGGGACTAGGTACAATAATGCTGAGGGACTAATGCTGAGGGACTAGGTACAATAATGCTCAGGGACTAGGTACAATAATGCTGAGGGACTTGGTATAATAGTAAGCTGTTTTCTTTCAATGCCTGAAGTCTCTTATATAAATTGAATGAGCCGTCTACTCTGTAACACTTATTTTCCTGATCTTGTTTGTGTGAATGAAACTTGGCTCTCACCAGACATTTAAAATGAGATTTCTTTATCAAATTTTCAACTTTATCGCCCAGATAGAAATCACCAGGGTGGTGTGCTGTTCTTTTGAACCTCCATAATAGCCTTGAACTCCTTCTTCTCTCAGTCAGGGTACAGGAATTTTACTTCTGATTTTTATAGACCTACTTCTTTAAATGATGCACCCCTCCTTTCAGACACTCTAAGCGCTCTTTCACACAATGTGCTCTGGCTTGATCCTTACTGGAGACTTTAACGTCAATATTGATGTGTCCTGCTCATCTCTGCTTCTATCTCTTCAACTCTCTCCACTCTCTGATTTATTCTCACTCAAGCCACTCGTGTCCTCTCCCACACACACCTCTCATTCTGGTTCCTCCTCTATCATAGACCTTCTCTTTGTTCCATCCCATGTTCATGCTTCTTCTTTGGTTCTGCCTCGCGTATCCTCCTTAGTATCTTACCCTTCCTTCTCCCCTCCCTATATATTAGAAAGTGTACTAAGTGTAAAATCTGGTTGAATCATCTCGCAGACTTTGACAGAGCTGCCTACCTTCTTTCCTCCTTTCCCTGGGATCAACTCCTTTCCTCAGACCTTGATTTCTCCTGGAAAGCATTTAAAGAGAGAGTTTCAGAAGTCATCAGCTTGTATGTAATTATCTCACCCTTGCAACCATTGGATTGCCTTCCACAACAAATTAAAAAAACAGTCACAATCTTTTCTTACGTGCTAAAAAACTAGATTTCACCTGCTCTTTATCTGGCTTATCACTCGCTTAGAAATATCATTTCATCTACTACTATTAACTCATCTTCTTCCAGTCTCTCTCATCCTCTCCTTTTGTTCGTTTCACAAGAAAAAGACCATTTTCTGTACCAATTCTTGAATCCAATGGCAACACATTCTCCTCTAGCCATGATAAGGCTGAAATACTTAAGATTTTCTCTGAGTGCTTCGATTCATGCTATCCTCCAATTCTATCCCTCTTCCTTAGACTTCCCAACCATCCTGTCTCCTGACTCTCTCTGTACTCAATCTGATGTTATTGGCCCGATTTCTGTTTACCTTCTTCCATAGTTTCTGGCCCTGATTTGATCTCCTCTAGAATGCTTAAATCTACATGCCTATCCATAGTTGCTCCCCTTACATATATCTTTAACTTAGCCTTGTCTCAGGACATCTTCCAGGTGATTGGAAAAACTCCTTATCCCTAAATGTTCAGACAATCCCTCTAACTATATACCTATAGTTAGTAAACTGCTTGAAAAGCATGTGCAACTCTCCTTTACAAATTCTGTCAATATTACTCTTTTTCTCGATTTGTTTTTCTTCCCCTCTTCAGCCCTTCTCTTGGCCAATAATTCCTTTCACTCTCTTCTCCAAACTAATAAATTGGCTGGTACTCGTTTTCTAGATCTCAAAAAGGCCTTTGATTCTGTTCCTCACAAACCGTTAATTGATCATCTTCCTTCTTGCACTTCCCTCCTTACCTCACTAACTGGCTATCTTTCAGTGCATTGACAAGAGATCGTCTCAGGCACAACCTCCTCACCTGTCCATGTATCTTCTGTGTCCTTCAGGGATCTATAATAGGTCCTCTCCTTTTTATAATTTATGTGAATGGTGTGTAACATGCCCTTGTCTGTCTCAACTAAGCTTATTCTCTATGCCGATGCTAACCTTCTTTTTCGTCCCATCAATTCTCATTCTTCTCTTTCAGAAAGACCGAAACTGTATCACTGCCTGGCTTGCTTCCCAATCTTTCACACTTAATTTAATGAAGTCAACATGCTAATTTCTTATAACCAATCTCTTCTTACTGAGTCTCTGCCGCTCTGTGTATCAGTTAGTGACTGAGTTCAGGGCATCCTCTTTTCTTCATCTCTACCCTAAGCCAATCACATTTTTTACATCTCTTCCAAGACCTGTAAATTACTTGGTCTTCTCTACCGTCATTTCTACTACTATTCAGACACTTCTATTCTTCGCCTCTACACGTCTCTTATCCATCCTCATCTGCTGTTCTTTCCTCTTGGACCCTCAAGAGAGTACAATACTTTGCATGTGAATTATATAGTAAAGAATGGTCCTCAGGACCACTCTTCTCTTCTTCATTTTCCATCTCTATCCTCATAATGCCAAACCTATATCTTTCTTCAAACTTATTCCCAAATATATTTTCCTTCTATTATTATAATCCTCCCACCATGCCAACCTACTCCCTGCTACAACCTCCGATCCTTCCATCCGTCATCGTATTCCCATACTCCTTATCAGCACTTTGACTTTTGACTACTTAACATCAAAACATGTTCTTCCATGTATTTCTTTACTTATCTTTACTCTTCATATTAGCCTCTCGGCTATTGACTTTTCCCATATATATACTGAGAGGAGCAAAGGTGCAGGTCCATCTTCTTCAGCTGGACAGTTCTCAGTTGATCCTCCAGCTGGTTCAGAGCCTGGGGCGAGTGTTCCCGAGTTTCCTGACAAGCAGACAGATGAAATCTATGTTTGGGAAGCGATGCAGACTGTAAGAGCGATGCTGGCAATTTTGATGAAAGTATAGTACAAGAGATCTTCGAGAATTTCATCCCGACTTCACAGCGACAATGCAGAATGTGACCAGTGGTTCTGATGGAGAGTGTTAGGAAGAGAAGATGCAAGTTGTTGATGCTGCCAGAGAAGTTGCTTCCATGCTTGAATATGGTGGAAGAGTAGAGGAAGAATTTTTTTTGACAAGGGAGAGCTGGATGAGTGGAAACAAGAAAGCACGAGTGACAGTCGATTGTGATGAGGTTAGCTATTTGTGTTTGTGGAAGTATATATATATGAATGAATGAATGATGCAATGTTTGATGTAAATCACAACGCTGCGGAGTGGGTCAGAGAGAATGCATTTGTTAAAGGATATGCCGTGACTGCACAGGCTTTTTGCACCTGGATCAGTGAGCGGCTGCTGCCATCAAGCCTTTGCCACACACTTTCCTAGACGTGTCCCTTTCTGCACAGCAGTCGTTGGTTGCACCACTAGGATTCAAGTCAGTCAGCCACAGAAATGGTGTATATCAATGGCCACGAGAGGAAGGATGTCATATGTTAATGGTTTATTTGGCTATTTTAAAGTCTTTACATGGACAGGAGTATTTGAGGACCATGGCAGCACTCAAACTGTCACCCAAGCTACCACCAGCATGCTGTGACGAGCACCCATTTCGATCTAGTGGAGAGGAAGTACACATTACTGGACCACAATCCATATTTTTGTTCCAGTAGCCTTCGAGACTTTTGTGGAGGTTGGACTACAGAATATGATATTTTTAAGGATGACAGATTTGCAGAACATGGTCCCGAGGAGGAATGCAGCCCTGCTGCAGGAACCAACCTTACGACACAGAATACATGTATAATTAAAACAACACCAATAAGCCCTGCAGAATGCAGTGGCAAAGTACAGTGATCTGGACACAAGCTACTCTTTTGCTCCTGTAGCCGGCATGGTGGGGAAGGCCATCTCTGTGCCTGTGGTGGGTGCAAGTTCTTTTTATGTAGTATATATAAATATGCAGTTGTGTTTGTTAGAGTTTAGAGCAGTTTATATTCTTTGTATATATATACACCTTGAATAAGAACACACATTACCTGATCCCCATACTTGCAATGATAAACAAAAGAAAACCTACAATTACAGACTCCCAATCTGCAAAAATATCAGAATAAAATAGTAAACGCTAAAATATTTCCCCTTGGGCACCTGCACGCGCGTGAAAGGCTGCTTCTCTCTCTCGAGAGAGAGTGCCGAGCAGAACTTCTTTGTAAATAGCATATCGAATGATTGGGGCGAACAGTTGAAGCACGTCTGGAAGTGATGTAGGCTGTGATCATTGCAAGGTAGATGTTATTGATGGTCGCTTCTTCATCTAACTTGGCTCCAACTCTGCAGCGGACTATGTGTGGCACCAGATTGGTTTCGGAGGCATGCCTCAGGCTGGAGGGCATTTGGATCACCACCAGAGGGGAAACTAATGGTTGAACAGGACTTTAATTGTTGGATATCTTGTGGTTCGTATACATATATCAGTATTGAGATCCCTGGGCCATTTCGCCAGCCAATCTACTGACATTGCAAGCGAACCCTACCCAACCTTTTGAAGGCCTCCCCAATAGCAATATCCTGCGCTCAGCAAAATACTTGCCACCCACAATATTCTAGAATGAAATAAAAATAAATCATGGCCATTTAGTCTCCTTAGCTGGCGATCCTTTGTCACTGTATTTCCTCACCCCCTGTGTCCTTGCCACAAGGCCCTCCCCGTGTCCTTCACAAGGCTCCCTCCCCGTGTCCTTGCCACAAGGCTGCCTCCCCGTGTCCTTGCCACAAGGCTCCCCGTGTTTCCATGCATCAACACGTATGCATGTGAGTGCATTATATGTATATAGTAGTCCAAAATAAAGTTAGTTTTCCTTCCCATACTATCTAACTATTTAGCATTGGCAAGTGTTCCGACTTCATATCTTGGAGTCCCTATATATGGAAGGTCTTGCTATATATTATTGAAGGTTTTATATTGAAGAAATAATACAAAAGGTTCCTTTTTACACACTTATTAATACCAGCATATTGTTTTAAAATGAAATGATATAACAAACCAATTCGTCACAAAATTCACCCATTAAAATAATTGACAAGAACTATATCGAAACACCATCATTACCTAAGATCTTCCATCTCATCGGAGGAAGCAATTACATCAAATTCACGACCGATCCTGGTAAAGACGCATCTCACTAGAGCTCGTACTTCGCTCTTGAGGTCCATACTCAAAAGATGGCACAAGGACAGGAAGTGGGTCCTGATGTGACACTTGAACTACACACACGCACACACATGCACACACACACACACACACACAAGTATGGGCATTAAGAATGCTGTGATCATTATCACACTGGCATCATTTCTACTAATCACCAGTGTATTTGTTCATACGCTGTAAAAGAGCAGATTGTTACACGTATCTCGTTATTAGGCACGTACGTTTTGGCTGATGTTGCCAAAGAAGTCAAATCTTGGTTGCTGCTCAGTAAAAAATGCTAATTGAACTGGCCTGAGCTGCTACAGAGATAAAAAGCTGAAGGTTGTCTCAATGCCAACCCGAGCAAGATGGCGACATAACTGCAGAGTTGAAAGTGGATTATTGTAATTATTATTTTCTAGTTAATTTGTGGCTGCACATACTATATACCATATCCTACCATTGTTACATTGTTATGCTCAACAAAACAAGGGCATGGTTACCAGAGAGCAATACTCAATGTAGGGCTGCCGTCTTCAAGCCAAGACATGTGCGGAGGGTATCACTAGATGAATATGGCATAACAACATGGTACCCACATGTAATCCTCTCCAGACACTGGTACATGCTACACTTCAACAACATGGTATCAACATGTGATCCTCTCCAGACACTGGTACATGCCACACTTCAACAACATGGTATCAACATGTGATCCTCTCCAGCCACTGGTACATGCTACACTTCAACAACATGGTATCAACATGTGGTCCTCTCCAGCCACTGGTACATGCTACACTTCAACAACATGGTATCAACATGTGATCCTCTCCAGACACTGGTACATGCCACACTTCAACAACATGGTATCAACATGTGATCCTCTCCAGACACTGGTACATGCTACACTTCAACAACATGGTATCAACATGTGATCCTCTCCAGACACTGGTACATGCTACACTTCAACAACATGGTATCAACATGTGATCCTCTCCAGACACTGGTACATGCCACACTTCAACAACATGGTATCAACATGTGATCCTCTCCAGACACTGGTACATGCTACACTTCAACAACATGGTATCAACATGTGGTCCTCTCCAGCCACTGGTACATGCTACACTTCAACAACATGGTATCAACATGTGGTCCTCTCCATACACTGGTACATGCTACACTTCAACAACATGGTATCAACATGTGATCCTCTCCAGACACTGGTACATGATACACTTCAACAACATGGTATCAACATGTGATCCTCTCCAGATGCCGCTGCATGCTACACTTCAACAACATGGCATCCTCTTCTAGGTTCAGTAGCTGGTATTTGGGAGCCAAAGTTTCATCAGTTAAATGCACGCATAATTGAACCTTAAGACACACACTTTGTTGGTGCATACATGAAGTTCATTGTTGCCAGTAGTCACAGGCACAAAGTGCTAAGATCCCACATTTATGGTATCCGATAACTGGATTTCGTGTAGTCCATGAACCACGCGCATGTGTGTGTGTGCATGCGTGCGTGTGTGTGCGCACTGCATGCCACTAACACATCACCATGGTTCCTTTTAGAGAAGGGACGAGGAAGAAGAATAGGATCTGGTTTGGCCTGGAAATAAGTGTTATTAGCTAACTGTCTGCACAATTTCCCACCTTCCTCCCCGAATTCCACAAACCAGGCAATACATAAACTCTCGCTGACCACACAAGATTAAGGGGAAAAAAGAAGAAAAAATTGTCCACTTTTTTGCCTTCCTAACAAAATATAATCCCGTGTGTCAGGAACTCACATGGTCTGAGTGGAGCTGCAGCATCCTGACGAACACCAGCAGCAGCACAGGAGTCCAGGCTTCACGATGCACTTCACTGGTGAGCTGCAGGAAGTATTCCAGTGCCCCGTTCACCAGCTGGAGCAAGCGTGCCTGCACTAGCTGGTGATCGTGCAGCATCCTCTTCTCATCTGCCAGCATGTGGTATAGCATGCGCATGGCACACATGACACTGGCAGTCTCCTGCCGGAGCAAGTTGGGTCGGGTTTTCCCACGAAATCCTAGAAGGACAAGGATATTATCGTTGAGCCAGCCTAGCCTGTCTAATCATTGCCAATTCTACTTTCTGTGCTTCTACATAGAGCAAGTTCTCTGAAACTTTCTGTTCCAATGTGCCAGGCATTAATGAACAGTTGAAGACATACCGCATCGCATCAACAAGGTCCTCTGTTCATTGTTGGAGTTGAAGACTCTGGAGAACATGTGCGACTCCTCCAGGCAGTTGAGGAGGACAAATAGCTGAGGAGTGCTGAGATATTTGAACATGCCACTTGCGAGGGAACATCCTGGGGGCACCTTGATCCCTTGCTGTAAGGAAGGATGGATAGAAGCGGAAAATCATCATGAGATTACTGTATCATCATGAGATACTGTATCATCACGAGATACTGTATCATCACGAGATTACTGTTATGAGATTACTGCATCATCATGAGATTATTGTATCATGAGATTACGGTATCATCATTACTGTACTTGTCAACAGGGATGAGTTTCAATATAAACTGAGTCTATATATATAGGGGCCCTTAAAAATATATATGTGAGCGCTCTAAATCAGGACAAACCCCTTTACTATAAGTAGGGGGAGATTCAGGCACAAGTATGCCAGTGTGAACAAAGTTGTAAATTATGTCCATATAAGGACTAACTGTACAAGTGATGGGTAAGTGAAAGGTTAGGTGATGGATAAGTGATGGGTAAGTGATGGGTAAGTGATGGATACGTGATGGGTAAGTGGTGGGTAAGTGATGGTAAGTGATGGGTAAGTGATGGGTAAGTGATGGGTAAGTGATCGGTAAGTGATGGGTAAGTGATGGGTAAGTGATGGGTAAGTGATGAGTAAGTGATGGGTAAGTGGTGGGTAAGTGATGGGTAAGTGATGGGTAAGTGGTGGGTAAGTGATGGGTAAGTGGTGGGTAAGTGATGGGTAAGTGGTGGGTAAGTGATGGATAAGTGATTGGCAAGTGATGGATAAAGATATGAAGGACACAGAAACCGAGAACCATCATACATTCCCATTTGTTCAAACCTGCGAGAACTCCAATATAACTTGGTCTTCTTGCCGGGTGGAGTTGGGATAGAATAAGATGTTGTCGATGGCTTGAATGAGCTCGAGTTGGACCACACACTTGATGATCATGGAGTTGAACAGAGCATGCTCAGGAGAACGCCCTGCAGAGCATGAATGTGACGTATTAAGACAAGACAAACGACTGAGAATCTTACCAATTTTTTTCGAAGCTTTTGACTTTGAGAGATCTGTGTCGGGCTGGTAGGATATCTCAGACTGGTTGTCATCTATTCCTTTATCATAAACGTCAGCCTTGTCTCTCCTGGCTTTCTCCTTGTTGCTCGCCTTCCTTCCAAACCGTCTTCCTTTTGCTTGAGCTTTCCCCTTCTTCTCATCAAGTTTTTCAACCTTCGGACTTCTATTGTTTTGAGGGGGCACGCCCGTATCTTGGACATTCTTGGTTCGAACTTGTTCACTACTGTCCAATATAACCGTCACCTCGGGTATTGTCGGATGCAAACTTTGTTTGGTCTCGCTTAATGGAGTTTCTGTTTCTTCATGACCTTCAAGAGTGCTTTCAGTTTCAATATGGTGCTGGGATAGGGAGTCTTCATGTTTTTGATCGAGGACCTCATCATTTGTGTCTTCAGCTTTCACAGTAGACCCATTCTCCCTCGATTGGTCGACAACAGCACCCTCTCCAGCACCCAACTCCTGATTGTCCACCAACTCTATCACAGCCGCACCATCAGTCATACTGGGCTCCATACTGGGCTCCATGCTGGGCTCCATGCTGGGCTCCATGCTGGGCTCCATGCTGGGCCCCATGCTGGGCTCCATGCTGGGCTCCATGCTGGGCCCCATGCTGGGCTCCATGCTGGGCTCCATGCTGGGCTCCATGCTGCTCTGCTCTGCAAAGACGGGCACCTCTGACCCTTCCGGAACCTCATCAATTTGCAAGCTTGAAGAAGGACCTTCAGTCATGTCGTTGTGCGTGCTCTGCTCAGTGCTCCCATTGACAGGAATGGGAATGGGTGGCGCATCTTGGATCGCTGGAGACGTCTGAGCCACATCGGAGTAGTCAAGGGTCAAGGAACTTCTAGTGGAGGCCACCGACAGCATTGAGAACGACCTAGACAAGGAAGTGTTGTTCACACGCTGACTTCACACCACTCAACTACTAAACTCTCCTACAAACTCTTAGTTGACATATAACATATACGCATACAATATACACACAATATACATACAATATACATACAATAATATACATACAATATACACACAATATACATACAATATACACACAATATACATACAGTATGCATACAATATGCACACAATATACACACAATATACATACAATATACACACAATATACATACAATATACACACAATATACACACAATATACATAATATTACAATATACACAGTATGCATACAATATTAACACAATACGCACACAATATACATACAATATACATACAGTATGCATACAATATACACACAATATACACACAATATGCATACAATATACACACAATATACACACAATATGCATACACTATACACACAATATGCATACAATACACACACAATATGCATACAATATGCATACAGTATGCATACAATATACACGATATGCACACAATATACATACAGTATACATACAGTATACATACAATATACACACAATATACATACAATATGCATATAGTATGCATACAATATACACACAATATACATACAATATACATACAGTATGCATACAATATACACACAATATGCATACAATATACACACAATATACATACAATATGCATACAGTATGCATACAATATACAAACAATATACATACAGTATGCATATAATATACATACAGTATACATACAATATGCATACAATATACACACAATATACATACAGTATGCATACAATATACATACAATATACACACAATATATACACAATATGCATACAATATACACACAATATGCATACAATATACACACAGTATGCATACAATATACATACAATATACACACAATATACATAAAATATACATACAATATGCACACAATATGAATGTCTTTCTCATCATCAACTTAACATTTTTATAGCCTTCAACAAGGTTAAAACATCTCATTATTCCTGGAGCATCGAGCCGGAGCGAATTTTAAGTCAATCATGGAGAAAGTCATTCATTATAAACAACCCACTTTCTCATGAAGTTTTCATCGATATTCCAGGTGAGGAGTTGGTTAGGTACTGAGGTGACGTAGATGTCGTGCACGCAGGAACACACTTTGTTCCAGGTTTCGGAAAGGAAGTGCTCTCCAATTGAGATGGCCAAGTTTTCCAGGCAATTAGTGCCGCTGCGAGCCAACTGCTCATTCTCTGCACGTCAAAGAGGAAGCAAAAACAAACACACAAACATCAACAACTACAAAATGCACACAAACATAACTCGGCCATATTTGTGTAGTTGGTAAAGAACACATGAGAACCTGGGCAGGTGGGTCTCCACTAACACTCCACTAGTTGGTAAAGAACACATGAGAACCTGGGCAGGTGAGTCTCCACTAACACTCCACTAGTTGGTAAAGAACACATGAGAACCTGGGCAGGTGGGTCTCCACTAATACTCCACTAGTTGGTAAAGAACACATGAGAACCTGGGCAGGTGGGTCTCCACTAACACTCCACTAGTTGGTAAAGAACACATGAGAACCTGGGCAGGTGGTCTCCACTAACACTCCACTAGTTGGTAAAGAACACATGAGAACCTGGGCAGGTGGGTCTCCACTAATACTCCGCTAGTTGGTAAAGAACACATGAGAACCTGGGCAGGTGAGTCTCCACTAACACTCCACTAGTTGGAAAAGAACACATGAGAACCTGGACAGGTGGGTCTCCACTAACACTCCACTAGTTGGTAAAGAACACATGAGAACCTGGGCAGGTGGGTCTCCACTAACACTCCACTAGTTGGTAAAGAACACGAGAACCTGGGCAGGTGGGTCTCTGCTAATAATCCACTAGTTGGTAAAGAACACATGAGAACCTGGGCAGGTGGGTCTCCACTAATACTCCACTAGTTGGTAAAGAACACATGAGAACCTGGGCAGGTGGGTCTCCACTAACACTCCACTAGTTGGTAAAGAACACATGAGAACCTGGGCAGGTGGTCTCCACTAACACTCCACTAGTTGGTAAAGAACACATGAGAACCTGGGCAGGTGGGTCTCCACTAATACTCCGCTAGTTGGTAAAGAACACATGAGAACCTGGGCAGGTGAGTCTGCACTAACACTCCACTAGTTGGAAAAGAACACATGAGAACCTGGACAGGTGGGTCTCCACTAACACTCCACTAGTTGGTAAAGAACACATGAGAACCTGGGCAGGTGGGTCTCCACTAACACTCCACTAGTTGGTAAAGAACACATGAGAACCTGGGCAGGTGGGTCTCCACTAACACTCCACTAGTTGGTAAAGAACACGAGAACCTGGGCAGGTGGGTCTCTGCTAATAATCCACTAGTTGGTAAAGAACACATGAGAACCTGGGCAGGTGGGTCTCCACTAACACTCCACTAGTTGGTAAAGAACACATGAGAACCTGGGCAGGTGGGTCTCTGCTAATACTCCACTAGTTGGGTAAAGAACACATGAGAACCTGGGCAGGTGGGTCTCCACTAACACTCCACTAGTTGGTAAAGAACACATGAGAACCTGGGCAGGTGGGTCTCCACTAACACTCCACTAGTTGGTAAAGAACACATGAGAACCTGGACAGGTGGGTCTCCACTAACACTCCACTAGTTGGTAAAGAACACATGAGAACCTGGGCAGGTGGGTCTCCACTAACACTCCACTAGTTGGTAAAGAACACATGAGAACCTGGGCAGGTGAGTCTCCACTAACACTCCACTAGTTGGTAAAGAACATATGAGAACCTGGGCAGGTGGGTCTCCACTATTTGGTAAAGAACACATGAGAACCTGGGCAGCCACGAGACCCTCTTGAGGGAGGTTACGAAGCAGGGACCCTTCATGTGCTAATTATTGACAGCTCACTTGCGATTGTAAGAGGTTCAGGTTTCAGGGGGATCTAAAAACAATTGGGGTTTGGGGTTGAAAAGCACCCAAAAGCCTTAAAAAGGTCAAAGCCACCACTACATGTACTTGGGGGGCAAAACACTTTCACAAGACTTGCTTTTAAACCATGCACATTTACTAATCTGTAGTGAAATGGTCCACACACTTGATTTGACTGAGCACGCCCTTAGGGCACAGGGTTATTAAGAGGTGTAGTCTATTCAAGGAAATGCAATACTCGGTACCGGAGTTGGACTGCACATCTCGGCTGGCTAGAAAAATCCTCATCGCCATCGTTGTGGAGTGGTACTAGTAAACTCCTCTTCCAGTCCACTAGGCAGCATTCACTCCTCATCACCACATTCATCACCTCCACCAACCTTCTACCTCCATACATCAGCATCTTGGTGGCCTTTATAATCCTCAGCTCCTGCCTCGGCTTCAGCCATCTGCTCTCCTTGATTCTCACGTTCTCTACAACTTCCAAGCTCTTGACTTCAGCTTGGTCCAGTTTACGAATAAATCTTCATTGCTCCCCTTCTCTGTCATTGTTTGGCCTCGCATATAATCGTGACACTAATTACCAATAATTATATACAAGCACTTGCTACGTGCACTCGGACTAATCTTAGGCAGCAGAAAGTGATGCAGATGCTTGCTGTGTGTGGGAGTGTGCTCACGTACTTGACGGTCCATACATTCTGCCATGCAGTGAGGATACAGCTGGTGGTGGCCACAGCACAACAAGTGTTGCAGATAGAAGAAGGGTGCCTGGGCCGGTCATGGATGGGAGAAAGCAGAACAACAGAGGCCAAGAAACCGAAGAAAGAGCAGGCAGAGTGCATGAGCAGTGGCACAAGAAGATCCCCAGCGTTTAATATGCAGAGTCGTTAACCCAGGGCAGTGATCAAAGCAAAAACAAATGGCTGACAGAGGACTAATTGGCAGCAGGAACAGAAGCCACCCTGATAGCTGCCCAGGTCACACACACAAATGCCTATAGGGTAAGGGTGGGAAAGAAGACATTAGCCCAAAGTGCAGGGCATGCGAGAAGAAAGATGAGACCTGGGCCATGTGCTGGCAGCATGCCCAAAAGAGCGGCAAGACAGAGTCCTGCTTGTGTTGGCCAAGATAATAACCAGCCGCCTGCCCCCGCCCATAGACATGCCCCCAGAGGAAGAGCAAAACTGAGGGTGCTGGGAGACAGGAGTGTCACCATCTTGATTGACAAAAGCTTACCCACAGACTGGCAGGTGCAACACGAGGAGACTGGACCACACTGCGTGGATGAGGGAGGAGAAAGAAAATCCTATTATATTGAGGAGGCCATTGCCTGTGGGACTCGCTGGTCCTAAAGTAAGAAAATGACAAAAGAGGCAAAATACCAAGAGAGTGAGGCAGAGGCTCGGACACACCACCAGAGGTCAGGACACACCACCAGAGGTCAGGACACACCACCAGAGTAAGACTTGGTGAGGTCAGGACACACCACCAGAGGTCAGGACACACCACCAGAGTAAGCCTTGGTGAGGCAGAGGCCAGGACACACCACCAGAGGTCAGGACACACCACCAGAGGTCAGGACACACCACCAGAGGTCAGGACACACCACCAGAGTAAGACTTGGTGAGGCAGAGGTCAGGACACACCACCAGAGGTCAGGACACACCACCAGAGGTCAGGACACACCACCAGAGTAAGACTTGGTGAGGCAGAGGTCAGGACACACCACCAGAGGTCAGGACACACCACCAGAGGCCAGGACACACCACCAGAGGCCAGGACACACCACCAGAGGTCAGGACACACCACCAGAGGCCAGGACACACCACCAGAGCAAGACTTGGTGAAGCAGAGGTCAGGACACACCACCAGAGGCCAGGACACACCACCAGAGGTCAGGACACACCACCAGAGGTCAGGACACACCACCAGAGGTCAGGATACACCACCAGAGGTCAGGACACACCACCAGAGGTCAGGACACACCACCAGAGGTCAGGACACACCACCAGAGGTCAGGATACACCACCAGAGGTCAGGACACACCACCAGAGGTCAGGACACACCACCAGAGGCCAGGACACACCACCAGAGCAAGACTTGGTGAAGCAGAGGTCAGGACACACCACCAGAGGCCAGGACACACCACCAGAGGTCAGGACACACCACCAGAGGCCAGGACACACCATCAGAGTAAGACTTGGTGAAGCAGAGGTCAGGACACACCACCAGAGGCCAGGACACACCACCAGAGCAAGACTTGGTGAAGCAGAGGTCAGGACACACCACCAGAGGCCAGGACACACCACCAGAGGCCAGGACACACCACCAGAGGTCAGGACACACCATCAGAGTAAGACTTGGTGAAGCAGAGGCCAGGACACACCACCAGAGGCCAGGACACACCACCAGAGGCCAGGACACACCATCAGAGCAAGACTTGGTGAGGCAGAGGTCAGGACACACCACCAGAGGTCAGGACACACCACCAGAGGTCAGGACACACCACCAGAGGTCAGGACACACCACCAGAGGTCAGGACACACCACCAGAGGCCAGGACACACCACCAGAGGTCAGGACACACCACCAGAGGCCAGGACACACCACCACAGTAAGACTTGGTGAAGCAGAGGTCAGGACACACCACCAGAGGCCAGGACACACCACCAGAGCAAGACTTGGTGAAGCAGAGGTCAGGACACAACACCAGAGGCCAGGACACACCACCAGAGGTCAGGACACACCACCAGAGGCCAGGACACACCATCAGAGTAAGACTTGGTGAAGCAGAGGTCAGGACACACCACCAGAGGCCAGGACACACCACCAGAGCAAGACTTGGTGAAGCAGAGGTCAGGACACACCACCAGAGGCCAGGACACACCACCAGAGGTCAGGACACACCACCAGAGGTCAGGACACACCACCAGAGGTCAGGACACACCACCAGAGGTCAGGACACACCTCCAGAGGTCAGGACACACCACCAGAGCAAGACTTGGTGAGGCAGAGGTCAGGACACACCACCAGAGGTCAGGACACACCACCACAGTAAGACTTGGTGAGGCAGAGGTCAGGACACACCACCAGAGGTCAGGACACACCACCAGAGGTCAGGACACACCACCAGAGGTCAGGACAAACCACCAGAGGTCAGGACACACCACCAGAGGTCAGGACACACCACCAGAGGGCAGGACACACCACCAGAGGTCAGGACACACCATCAGAGTAAGACTTGGTGAGGCAGAGGTCAGGACACACCACCAGAGGTCAGGACACACCACCAGAGGCCAGGACACACCACCAGAGACCAGGACACACCACCAGAGTAAGACTTGGTGAAGCAGAGGTCAGGACACACCATCAGAGGTCAGGACACACCACCAGAGACCAGGACACACCACCATAGTAAGACTTGGTGAAGCAGAGGCCAGCACACACCACCAGAGGTCAGGACACACCTCCAGAGTAATACCTGTATGTGTAGGAGGCAGCACTTGGAGAGGAGCGGCTTAGGACCGAAAAAGGTATCCATGACTTCTTTACAACGAGAGACATCATGTAGTAATTAAGTGAGGCATGACCTAATGAGGTATAGTCTTGAGATGACAATTAAAATATTGTCCCTAATACAGACCGACCCATAACATTATGTCCGATAAAGATTACATCATGGAGTAATGGCTCAATCAGCAAATCGCTAAGAAGGGCCCAAAACCGTCACCAAACAGGTCGAGAGATGTAGCAAGAACTGCTCGCGGGGAAGGAAAAGGCAGATTCAGGAGAGCAAGACTGAAGAGCACACCATGCAACAAAGCACTCCCTCTAGTGCAGAAAACCAGGCACACAACCGGTCACGACCGCTGCCTCGCATAAACAGCTGAGAAATTTGAAGCCAAAAAGTAATCCAATACATTCTGCCATGTAGGGAGGAGCACTCACTCACCTTGCTTCACACACCACAAGAGCCCAATGCATTCTGCCATGCAGGGAGGAGCACTCACTCACCTTGCTTCACACACCACAAGAGCCCAATGCATTCTGTCATGCAGTGAGGAGCACTCACCCACCTTGCTTCACACACCACAAGATCCCAATACATTCTGCCATGTAGGGAGGAGCACTCACTCACCTTGCTTCACACACCACAAGAGCCCAATGCATTCTGCCATGCAGGGAGGAGCACTCACCCACCTTGCTTCACACACCACAAGAGCCCAATGCATTCTGCCATGCAGGGAGGAGCACTCACTCACCTTGCTTCACACACCACAAGAGCCCAATGCATTCTGCCATGCAGGGAGCATTACCTTGCTTCACACACCACAAGAGCCCAATGCATTCTGCCATGCAGGGAGGAGCACTCACTCACCTTGCTTCACACACCACAAGAGCCCAATGCATTCTGCCATGCAGGGAGGAGCACTCACTCACCTTGCTTCACACACCACAAGAGCCCAATGCATTCTGCCATGCAGGGAGCATTACCTTGCTTCACACACCACAAGAGCCCAATACACTCTGCCATGTAGGGAGGAGCACTCACTCACCTTGCTTCACACACCACAAGATCCCAATACATTCTGCCATGCAGGGAGCATTACCTTGCTTCACACACCACAAGAACCCAATGCATTCTGCCATGCAGGGAGGAGCACTCACTCACCTTGCTTCACACACCACAAGAGCCCAATGCATTCTGCCATGCAGGGAGGAGCACTCACTCACCTTGCTTCACACACCACAAGATCCCAATGCATTCTGCCATGCAGGGAGAATTACCTTGCTTCACACACCACAAGAGCCCAATGCATTCTGCCATGCAGGGAGGAGCACTCACTCAACTTGCTTCACACACCACAAGAGCCCAATGCATTCTGCCATGCAGGGAGGAGCACTCACTCACCTTGCTTCACACACCACAAGAGCCCAATGCATTCTGCCATGCAGGGAGGAGCACTCACTCAACTTGCTTCACACACCACAAGATCCCAATACATTCTGCCATGCAGTGAGGAGCACTCACTCACCTTGCTTCACACACCACAAGAGCTGGCCCAGAACATCGTCTAATAGAATAGGAGAAAGGATATCAAAGAACTGCGTGAAGACGTCCATCATGGCATAGAGGGCGTGGTTGCACGTTGTTGTCATCCATTCCGTTCTCTAATTAGAAAAATCAAAACACCAAAAGTGGTGGAAGTGCAGAGGTGATATTAAGGATTACTAGAATTACTTCTATTTGAGACTCTGGATGCTTCAGGTTATCAAATATCCTGAAGACAATCTTGAACAGGTCCTGCCACCATGATTTCTGGAACTGGCTGCCGTAGGACTTCATGATCTCAAACATGACAGTCAGCCCCCTGCAATGATCAGAACAGATGGCTGGGAGAACCTAGTCCAGACATCACACACTGACACATGTTGACATTGAACAAAGAGTGAGTGAGTGAGTGAGTGTGTGAGTGAGTGAGTGTGTGAGTGAGTGAGTGAGTGAGTGAGTGAGTGTGTGAGTGAGTGTGTGAGTGAGTGAGTGTGTGAGTGTGTGTGTGTGAGTGTGTGAGTGTGTGAGTGAGTGTGTGAGTGAGTGTGTGAGTGAGTGAGTGTGTGAGTGAGTGAGTGTGTGAGTGAGTGAGGAGCAGACGAGTAAGTGTGAGTGGGTAAGTGTGAATAGGTAGAGGAGTAAGTGGGTGAGTGGGGTAAGTGTGAGTGTGTGGATGAGTGTGAATGGGCAAGTGTGAGTAGGTGGGTGAATGGGTGAGCATGTGAGTGTGTGAGTGAGTGAGTATGTGGGTGAATGAATGAGTGGGTGAGTGGGTGGGTGAATGAGGTGAGTGGGTGAGGAGTGGGTTCATGCTGTCCACACCCAGCAGTGCTGACCTGGTGCGTACATCCAGCTTGCACCGTAAGATGATAGTGGACAGCTCAAACATGACTGGGAACCACGCCTTCACCCACACACAGTCAGAGTTGTTCCTGTCCTCTTCACTCGAGATAAATATCTGTGCAAAACAAATATGGAACCAAATATGTGGAAAACAAACACTTGGAACCAAATCTGTGCAAAACAAACACTTGGAACCAAATCTGTACAAAACAAACGCATGGAACCTAATCAGTGCAAAAAAAACACAACGGTATGTTGGAACCTAATCTGTGCAAAACAAATATGAAACTAAATCTGTGCAAAACAAAAACAAACACTTGGAACCAAATCTGTGCAAAATAAACACATGGAACCAAATATGTCCAAAATAAACACTTGGAACCTTGGAACCTAATCAGTGCAAAATAAACACATGGAACCAAATATGTCCAAAACAAACACTTGGAACCTAATCAGTGCAAAATAAACACATGGAACCAAATATGTGCAAAACAAACACTTGGAACCTAATCAGTGCAAAATAAACACATGGAACCTAATTGGAACCTAATTGGAACCTAATAAGTGCAAAATAAACACATGGAACCAAATATGTGCAAAACAAACACTTGGAACCTAATCAGTGCAAAACAAAACTTGGAACCTAATCAGTGCAAAACAAAATTTGGACCCTAATCAGTGCAAAACAAAACAAACACTTGGAACCTAATCAGTGCAAAACAAAACTTGGAACCTAATCAGTGCAAAACAAAACTTGGAACCTAATCAGTGCAAAAAAAACCATTTGTTGGGACCTAATCAGACCTAATCAGTGCAAAACAAACACTTGAACCAAATCTGTGAAGAAAAAAAACACATGGACCTAATCAGTGCAAAAAAACCACATACCGGTATGTTGGAACCTAATCTGTGCAAAACAAATATGGAACCAAATATGTGCAAAACAAACACTTGGAACCTAATCAGTGCAAAATAAACACATGGAATTTAATCAGTGGGGGTAAAAACTTGGAACCTAATCAGTGCAAAGCTGGAACCTAATCAGTGCAAAACAAAACTTGGAACCTAATCAGTGCAAAACAAAATTTGGAACCTAATCAGTGCAAAACAAACACTTGGAACCTAATCAGTGTAAAACAAACAAAAGCATGTTTGAACCTAATCAGTGCAAAACAAAACTTTGAACCTAATTAGTGCAAAACAAACACTTATTGGAACCTAATCAAATACTTAGAACCTGATCAGTGTAAAACAAATACTTGGAACCTAATTAGTGCAAAACAAACACATATTGGAACCTAATCAGTGCAAAAAAATACTTGGAGCCTAATCAGTGCAAAACAAACACTTGGAACCTAATCAGTGCAAAACAAAACTTGGAACCTAATCATTGTAAAAACATAAAAACAACATTTGTTGGAACCTAATCGTGCAAAACAAAACATGGAGCCTAATCAGTACTTAATCAGTGCAAAACAAAATACTTGGAACCTAATTCCTAATTACAAATACTGGTTGGAATCTAATCAGTGCAAAACAAAACTTGGAACCTAATCAGTGCAAAACAAAATTTGGACCCTAATCAGTGCAAAACAAAACAAACACTTGGAACCTAATCAGTGCAAAACAAAACTTGGAACCTAATCAGTGCAAAAATTGGGACCTAATCAGACCTAATCAGTGCAAAACAAACACTTGAACCAAATCTGTGAAGAAAAAAAACACATGGACCTAATCAGTGCAAAAAAACCACATACCGGTATGTTGGAACCTAATCTGTGCAAAACAAATATGGAACCAAATATGTGCAAAACAAACACTTGGAACCTAATCAGTGCAAAATAAACACATGGAACCTAATCAGTGGGGGTAAAAACTTGGAACCTAATCAGTGCAAAGCTGGAACCTAATCAGTGCAAAACAAAACTTGGAACCTAATCAGTGCAAAACAAAATTTGGAACCTAATCAGTGCAAAACAAACACTTGGAACCTAATCAGTGTAAAACAAACAAAAGCATGTTTGAACCTAATCAGTGCAAAACAAAACTTTGAACCTAATTAGTGCAAAACACAAACACTTATTGGAACCTAATCAAATACTTAGAACCTGATCAGTGTAAAACAAATACTTGGAACCTAATTAGTGCAAAACAAACACATATTGGAACCTAATCAGTGCAAAAAAATACTTGGAGCCTAATCAGTGCAAAACAAACACTTGGAACCTAATCAGTGCAAAACAAAACTTGGAACCTAATCATTGTAAAAACATAAAAACAACATTTGTTGGAACCTAATCGTGCAAAACAAAACATGGAGCCTAATCAGTACTTAATCAGTGCAAAACAAAATACTTGGAACCTAATTCCTAATTACAAATACTGGTTGGAATCTAATCAGTGCAAAACAAAACTTGGAACCTAATCAGTGCAAAACAAAATTTGGACCCTAATCAGTGCAAAACAAAACAAACACTTGGAACCTAATCAGTGCAAAACAAAACTTGGAACCTAATCAGTGCAAAAATTGGGACCTAATCAGACCTAATCAGTGCAAAACAAACACTTGAACCAAATCTGTGAAGAAAAAAAACACATGGACCTAATCAGTGCAAAAAAACCACATACCGGTATGTTGGAACCTAATCTGTGCAAAACAAATATGGAACCAAATATGTGCAAAACAAACACTTGGAACCTAATCAGTGCAAAATAAACACATGGAACCTAATCAGTGGGGGTAAAAACTTGGAACCTAATCAGTGCAAAGTTGGAACCTAATCAGTGCAAAACAAAACTTGGAACCTAATCAGTGCAAAACAAAATTTGGAACCTAATCAGTGCAAAACAAACACTTGGAACCTAATCAGTGTAAAACAAACAAAAGCATGTTTGAACCTAATCAGTGCAAAACAAAACTTTGAACCTAATTAGTGCAAAACACAAACACTTATTGGAACCTAATCAAATACTTAGAACCTGATCAGTGTAAAACAAATACTTGGAACCTAATTAGTGCAAAACAAACACATATTGGAACCTAATCAGTGCAAAAAAATACTTGGAGCCTAATCAGTGCAAAACAAACACTTGGAACCTAATCAGTGCAAAACAAAACTTGGAACCTAATCATTGTAAAAACAACATTTGTTGGAACCTAATCATGCAAAACAAAACATGGAGCCTAATCAGTACTTAATCAGTGCAAAACAAAATACTTGGAACCTAATTCCTAATTACAAATACTGGTTGGAATCTAATCAGTGCAAAACAAAACTTGGAACCTAATCAGTGCAAAACAAAATTTGGACCCTAATCAGTGCAAAACAAACACTTGGAACCTAATCAGTGCAAAACAAAACTTGGAACCTAATAATCAGTGCAAAATAGGACCAAGATCACGGAAATAAAGAAACACCCACCCACGCATTCGCACACATGATATATTCTCACTCTGGTTGCTATTTACAAATAGCCCATCACAATTAATTACCTCAGGGTTATTGTAGATGTGCCTGGCACAAGAGCTGATGATACGAATAGCCTCCATGCTTGTGTCCGGAAAGTCAGCATTACAGGAGAACTCAGACAAACACTTCACAGCGTCCTGGAAGGAGTCGATGGCGGCCGAGAAATGGTTCCTGAAGATTTGATCTTGAGAGTGCAGAGAGTTACAAAACCATTGAAGCAGAATGCTACC
This sequence comes from Cladorhizidae sp. MBARI D1340-BT2, assembly GCA_028752905.1. Taxonomy (NCBI): domain Eukaryota; kingdom Metazoa; phylum Porifera; class Demospongiae; order Poecilosclerida; family Cladorhizidae; species Cladorhizidae sp. MBARI D1340-BT2. The sequence goes on along the minus strand of JAQNBH010000005.1, from coordinate 25,976,022 downwards.
ACTGATGTATTGCAGCACAATGACAGCAACAGCAACAACAACAACAACAACAACAGAGGAGATTTGTTTCTCACCAGAGGCTTGGAATGCCATCTCCACAATGTTGGAGTCATGGTCTGAAGCTGCATGATGAAAGACAGAGAAGATGTTCTTCCATCCTGACTTGACCTGGTTAGCTTTGGCGTTGACCATCTGCGCCACACAGCGCACGACCATGTCCCGAATAGTCACGGCCCTACAAGCACAAGGAAGAAAAGGGAACATGTAATGGGCTGAACCTCCCTCAGGGAAGGACAGAACTCGTTTCTCTTCATGATGTGCTCGAATGGACGAAGGAAGTCTTTCTGGAATCTAAAGTTGGCCAATTCTCCTTTTTCCAAGAACTTCATTGAGAGTTGACGCAGAGAGTCCACGACAAAGAAAGACACCTCTTCACTTGGTAGACAACCCACCTGCATGCAGAGAAACCCCCTAAATAAACCTTAGCCCCCCAAATAAACCATAGCCCCCCAAATCAACCCTAACCCCATTAACCACAGTTGTTATTAACAATACAACCTGAGCAGTGAAACAGTCCCAAACAAACCTTGCCCCTGGGGCATTATTATCAAGTTTGCAAGCACAATTTTTCTGTTTTGAAGAAAATTATTGCAACACATTTTGCTAGAGCACATCTGTAGGACCAAGTCCAGCTACTTGCATAGTTCATATAGAACTTCTGCCATCCAATCTCTGCAAGACTAGCTACTTGCATTGTTCATATAGAACTTCTGCCATCCAATCTCTGCAAGACCAGCTACTTGCATGGTTCATATAGCACTTATGCCATCCAATCTCTGCAAGACTAGCTACTTGCATTGTTCATATAGAACTTCTGCCATCCAATCTCTGCAAGACTAGCTACTTGCATTGTTCATATAGAACTTCTGCCATCCAATCTCTGCAAGACTAGCTACTCGCATTGTTCATATAGAACTTCTGCCATCCAATCTCTGCAAGACTAGCTACTTGCATTGTTCATATAGAACTTCTGCCATTCAATCTCTGCAAGACCAGCTACTCGCATTGTTCATATAGAACTTCTGCCATCCAATCTCTGCAAGACTAGCTACTTGCATTGTTCATATAGAACTTCTGCCATCCAATCTCTGCAAGACTAGCTACTTGCATTGTTCATATAGAACTTCTGCCATCCAATCTCTGCAAGACTAGCTACTTGCATTGTTCATATAGAACTTCTGCCATCCAATCTCTGCAAGACTAGCTACTTGCATAGTTCATATAGCACTTCTGCCATCCAATCTCTGCAAGACTAGCTACTTGCATTGTTCATATAGTACTTGCATTGTTCATATAGAACTCCTGCCATCCAATCTCTGCAAGACTAGCTACTTGCATTGTTCATATGGCACTTCTGCCATTCAATCTCTGCAAGACTAGCTACTTGCATTGTTCATATAGAACTTCTGCCATCCAATCTCTGCAAGTGGGAACACCATGGTACAGAGCAGCAGAAGGTGCACACACTGCAGCAAGCACTAGGCTAGATGCGCTCCACCACTCACAGTGTTGAAGTGACCTCCGATGACTTCCCACATGCGACTCCATTCCAGCCTCACTCTGTCCATGTTGTAGTAACAGATCTCCACGATCTTCTGCAGGCTGAACATACGTGGGTGTGTGGGGCTGCACAGCTCCTGGTTGGACACGGCACACAGAGCCTCAACAAAATCAACTGCAAAGAAAGAAATGAATTTAGTCGTGTCAGGAATGCTCTTGTTGGCAATTTAATTTGTTTTTTAACCCAATATATATAATATAATGCTATAAACATATCCATTCTGTGACAACAAGGAACTGGCAATATCAGTAGAGGTGATGACTGGCAATATCAGTAGAGGTGATGACTGGCATATCACAATAAACCAAATACTTGCCATATGCTTTTACTTAGAGCACAAGTGACTTAGAACCTTTATGCTCTCCCAAATACAGACGGAAGCTTACTTATGGCATTGCCTGCAGCTGGCAGCTTACCTATGACATTGCCTGAAGCTGGCAGCTTACCTATGGCATTGCCTGCACAGCTGGCAGCCTACCTATGGCATTGTGACTGCAGCTGGCAGCTTACCTGTGGCATTGCCTGCAGCTGGCAGCTTACCTATGGCATTGACTGCAGCTGGTAGCTTACCTAGATGGCATTGACTGCAGCTGGCAGCTTACCTATGGCATTGACTGCACAGCTGGCAGCTTACCTAGATGGCATTGACTGCAGCTGGCAGCTTACCTATGGCATTGCCTGCAGCTGGCAGCTTACCTATGGCATTGACTGCAGCTGGTAGCTTACTTATGGCATTGACTGCAGCTGGTAGCTTACCTATGGCATTGACTGCAGCTGGCAGCTTACCTATGGCATTGACTGCAGCTGGCAGCTTACCTATGGCATTGACTGCAGCTGGTAGCTTACCTATGGCATTGACTGCAGCTGGCAGCTTACCTATGGCATTGCCTGCAGCTGGCAGCTTACCTATGGCATTGACTGCAGCTGGCAGCTTACCTATGGCATTGACTGCAGCTGGCAGCTTACCTATGGCATTGGTGTCCAGGCGGGTAGAGCCTGTGAATATCCTGTCCACTGCCACCACCACACTCTGTGAGCTCGTCTCCTCCACTTGCTCTTGGATGGTTGCCATCTTCTTTGGATCTGAAAACACAGCAACATAATCATGACAGGGAACTGTTCTAAAATGACGCCAGCCTACCCGAGCCAGACAGGACATGGTCAATGCTAGACGTGACGCGAGGAGCCTTAATAGTCTTCTGCTGCCCTCCATGAGTGAGATAGCGAGTCTTCACCCCAGTCCCGATCAACTGAGCTAGTTCCAGTTGAGATATGCACTGCAAGACCTGGGATGATCACAGAGACAACACTAACTACACACACATACATGAGATATGCACTGCAAGACCTGGGATGATCACAGAGACAACACTAACTACACACACATACATGAGATATGCACTGCAAGACCTGGGATGATCACAGAGACAACACTAACTACACACACATACATGAGATATGCACTGCAAGACCTGGGATGATCACAGAGACAACACTAACTACACACACATACATGAGATATGCACTGCAAGACCTGGGATGATCACAGAGACAACACTAACTACACACACATACATGAGATATGTACTGCAAGACCTGGGATGATCACAGAGACAACACTAACTACACACACATACATGAGATATGCACTGCAAGACCTGGGATGATCACAGAGACAACACTAACTACACACACATACATGAGATATGCACTGCAAGACCTGGGATGATCACAGAGACAACACTAACTACACACACATACATGAGATATGCACTGCAAGACCTGGGATGATCACAGAGACAATACTTAACTACACACACATACATGAGATATGCACTGCAAGACCTGGGATGATCACAGAGACAACACTAACTACACACACATACATGAGATATGTACTGCAAGACCTGGGATGATCACAGAGACAATACTTAACTACACACACATACATGAGATATGCACTGCAAGACCTGGGATGATCACAGAGACAACACTAACTACACATACATACATGAGATATGCACTGCAAGACCTGGGATGATCACAGAGACAACACTAACTACACACATACATGAGATATGCACTGCAAGACCTGGGATGATCACAGAGACAACACTAACTACACACACATACATGAGATATGTACTGCAAGACCTGGGATGATCACAGAGACAACACTAACTACACACACATACATGAGATATGCACTGCAAGACCTGGGATGATCACAGAGACAACACTAACTACACACACATACATGAGATATGCACTGCAAGACCTGGGATGATCACAGAGACAACACTAACTACACACACATACATGAGATATGTACTGCAAGACCTGGGATGATCACAGAGACAACACTAACTACACACACACTTACAGCTCCACTTCTATCCGACTCACGTCAATCCAAGAGTCCTCCAGGTAGTTGCCGTCGGTGTAAGACACCGCACACAGAGACCTGATGGTCTCAATGTTCTTCCTCTTCATCTCCGCTAGTCCAATAGATGTGGTGAGCATGGTGAACTTGGCCAGGGAGTTGATGAAGGCATTCCGCTCCAACTACAGCGCAACAGAATGAAACCACATTTCAGATCGGTTGGCCACATAACTATAGTGTGTGTGTGTGCGTGCATACCTGGAGTCCAAAGACACAGGAAATACGAATTGCACAACGGAATGCGTCCAAACAAATGTGCACTATTTCTTGATCTTCTGTGTCTTGCAAGGCGACACTAAAGGCAGCTAAAAATGACGTCCAAGAGATCTGGCACACACAAAGAGCAAACGATCTCACCAAACCAAACCTCATGAACGTATCCCCTTCACTATCACTGCCAAGTACCTTGAACATGCCTCGGACGTGCTCCACGTGGCTAGCACTGGTGAAGGTGGAGGACTTCTCGCTGATGTTCTCCATCAACGTCTTGGCTGTTTCTGCCACTTGTTTCATCTCCTGACTGTACACCTGTCTCCGCTGCTTCTCGCTGACTGGAGTACAGGGAGGGGGGATGAGCAACATTGGTACTATAGAGAGGGGGAACTCCGTAAGGTAAGGGGGACTCCCTCCAGCGATCCAAGAAACACAACAACAAACACTAAATTGGCTGCTCCCGAGGGGCGACCCAAAGGTCCGGCCATCTTTACCTACGTAGGTGCATTTTTGAGGAACCCAAAACTTCTTCCCCACACACTTCATGCAAACAATTTCAGTGCCACAATCAGTCATCTCAGCTGCTCATTGTGCCTTTGCTCAAGGCCAGTTCACAATCTATGCCTGGTCACTTCGCTTCGAACTGGAACCTTCACCTCAATTATGAAACTCCACCCATTAACTAATGAACCTTTAATATCTAAATGACTTGTCGGACACAGCCACATATGCTAAGAAAGTTTCTCAGTGCCTCTACCAACCTTTTCACATACATCTCTTCCTTGGAGAAACTCCCCCCCCCCCCCCCCCCCCCCCCCCCCAGAAACAAATAAGTACATCAATATGTGTTGACGACGCATCATGGCCGGAACTAGAATAGAAACCAAGTCTATCCAAGAGAAGCGACATCTTCTTCACAACATCATCACAACATCATAAATGGATGCATCGCGTCGCTCGTATGAGCGGCATATTGTGAACTGGCCTTGAGGTGGCAAACACACAGCATATTTTTTGTTGTTGTAAAAATCTTGAAGTATTCGGCTTCCTCAGAAGCTTCCCTCTTGAATAGACCCTCAACAAAGCCAGGCATATACAATATGAATACATAGGCAAGTGAGTATGTACGTACATCGTTTAGTCCTGGAATTATATTGAGCGACTTCTAGGAGGAGTTGCTAGACTAACCCCTCCCTCTCCCCCTCCCCCCTCCAAAAAAACACAACAATAACCAGAAAAAGGGCAAAAAATAATATAAATAATATAAAAAAATAAAAAAATAAAAATAAAAAATAAAAAATAAAGGAAAAGGTCAACACACAATTAGCAGTGTAGACCACAAACCTTTGCAGGACCCTCCACAAACCTTTGCAGGACCCTCCACAAAGGTAAAGGGTCCTGTAAATGTTTGTGGTCTACATGGGTATATTGGTTCATTTCTTTTTTGACTAGTCAATGTACATATACAAATATAATATATATAAATATATTTATATTATATTATATTTATATATATATATATTAATAAATTTAATATAATATAAATATATATATATATAATTTTTTCCCCTTGTCTATCCCACTGTGACCTCCTCACATAACTTGCACACAGTAATAACACTTTTAGTATCCCAAGAAACTCCAACTCTTCCACTGCCTATGCAACGACTATTTCTCAACCACAGAAAAAGGTTACAGTGGGTAAAGATCATTAGGTAGGTAAGGATCATCAACTCAATCTAGCTACTTTGCGCAGACGAACTGAGCTGAAAACTATGGAGATCAGATCCAAGGAAACTGCAGTGGATTCAGTGAGTTGTACAGTCACTGTCGGTCACCATGAAGAGTGAGGTTATGACAAATAGCAGACACCTTCAACCAGAGCAGTTTGAGGGCCACATGTGTACACTACCACACCTGCCATTGAGTTGTGTGGAGTTATCCTGTGCAACTGCTACAGGCTGTAGTGGACCTTCTACCAGAGGGCTCTCTCTAGTAACAAAACAGCAATACCAACAACGACCACAACAGCAGCAGCAACAACAACAGCAGCAACAACAACAACAAGGTATGCACTGCCTTGTGTATAGCACAACAAGAAGAAACAAGTGAGAGAGTATTTCAAAGGAGACAGCATACTAGAGTCACAGAGCCCCTGACTCCACAGAGCTTGGACTAAGACACTAGGAAGCTCACATACTAGAGTCACAGAGCCCCTGACTCCACAGAGCTTGGACTAAGACACTAGGAAGCTCACATACTATAGTCACAGAGCCACTGACTCCACAGAGCTTGGACTAAGACACTGAGAAGCCCACATACTAGAGCCACAGAGCCCCTGACTCCACAGAGCTTGGACTAAGACACTAGGAAGCTCACATACTATAGTCACAGAGCCCCTGACTCCACAGAGCTTGGACTAAGACACTAGGAAGCTCACATACTAGAGTCACAGAGCCCCTGACTCCACAGAGCTTGGACTAAGACACTAGGAAGCTCACATACTATAGTCACAGAGCCACTGACTCCACAGAGCTTGGACTAAGACACTGAGAAGCCCACATACTAGAGCCACAGAGCCCCTGACTCCACAGAGCTTGGACTAAGACACTAGGAAGCTCACATACTAGAGAGTCACAGAGCCCCTGACTCCACAGAGCTTTGACTAAGACACCAGGAAGCTCACATACTAGAGTGACAGAGCCCCTGACTCCACAGAGCTTGGACTAAGACACTAGGAAGCTCACATACTAGAGTCACAGAGCCCCTGGCTCACAGAGCTTGGACTAAGACACCAGGAAGCTCACACACTAGAGAGTCACAGAGCCCCTGACTCCACAGAGCTTGGACTAAGACACTGGGAAGCTCACATACTAGAGTCACAGAGCCCCTGCTCACAGAGCTTGGACTAAGACACTAGGAAGCTCACATACTAGAGAGTCACAGAGCCCCTGACTCCACAGAGCTTGGACTAAGACACCAGGAAGCTCACATACTAGAGTGACAGAGCCCCTGACTCCACAGAGCTTGGACTAAGACACTAGGAAGCTCACATACTAGAGAGTCACAGAGCCCCTGACTCCACAGAGCTTGGACTAAGACACTAGGAAGCTCACATACTAGAGTCACAGAGCCCCTGACTCACAGAGCTTGGACTAAGACACTAGGAAGCTCACATACTAGAGTCACAGAGCCCCTGACTCACAGAGCTTGGACTAAGACATTGAGAAGCTCACATACTAGAGTGACAGAGCCCCTGACTCCACAGAGCTTGGACCAAGACACTAGGAAGCTCACATACTAGAGTCACAGAGCCCCTGACTCCACAGAGCTTGGACTAAGACACTAGGAAGCTCACATACTAGAGAGTCACAGAGCCCCTGACTCCACAGAGCTTGGACTAAGACACTAGGAAGCTCACATACTAGAGTCACAGAGCCCCTGACTCACAGAGCTTGGACTAAGATACTAGGAAGCTCACATACTAGAGTCACAGAGCCCCTGACTCCACAGAGCTTGGACTAAGACACTAGGAAGCTCACACACTAGAGTCACAGAGCCCCTGACTCCACAGAGCTTGGACTAAGACACTAGGAAGCTCACATACTAGAGTCACAGAGCCCCTGACTCCACAGAGCTTGGACTAAGACACTAGGAAGCTCACATACTAGAGTCACAGAGCCCCTGACTCCACAGAGCTTGGACTAAGACACTAGGAAGCTCACATACTAGAGTCACAGAGCCCCTGACTCACAGAGTTTGGTCTAAGACTCTGATGCTGGACTGGAAGAGCTCTCACAGCTTCATGATAGACGGACTAGAGCACCTCTCAACACTGCTACATCTGACAGATTGCTGGTCACTCCACTTGTAAACAACAACAAAAATGTTTTTTAAACAGAACTGTACCAATGTAAACCACCCTTTACCATTTCCTTTATATAGCATTTATAATTACATGTGCACACCAATATTATACTGTCAATGAACTCTCACTGAACAAAATATTAGAGCATCTAGCTAATTTTAATATTGACAAATAATAATTTAAAATTTGGATTTTTTCGATTCTAAATGGTAAAGGGTGTCATTGGCAGTCGATAAATATAATAATAATAATATATATTATATAATAATAATAATAATAATAATAATAATAATAATAATAATAATAATAATAATAATAATAATAATAATAATAATAATAATAGTAATAATAATAATAATATAGTAATAATAATAATATAGTAATAATAATAATAATATATAGTAATAATAATAATAATAATAATAATAATAATAATAATAATAATAATAATAATAATAATAATAATAATAATAATAATAATAATAATTGCACTCATATATATATGTTTGTTTTCTAGTAATCATAATAACAAAAACAAGCAAACAGAATTGACTATTGCCTGTTGCCATGCAGACCACACTGGTAATTTCTGTCAATGCTCACAGCAAACAGAATTGACTATTGCCTGTTGCCATGCAGACCACACTGGGTAATTGCTGTCCATGCTCACAGCAAACAGAATTGACTATTACCTGTTGCCATGCAGACCACACTGGTAATTGCTGTCCATGCTCACAGCAAACAGAATTGACTATTGCATGTTGCCATGCAGACCACACTGGGTAATTTCTGTCCATGCTCACAGCAAACAGAATTGACTATTGCCTGTTGCCATGCAGACCACACTGGGTAATTGCTGTCCATGCTCGCCCTGAGGCTGCTAGGGCTGCATTTCCTGTCCACACACACACTAGAGTAGTAGATACTCCGCACTTTTCATAAGTACTTTGATTGAGTGATTGACAAAGGGGCTTCCAGTGATGTGGTAACGGCAGAAACAGTACATGGTAATACTCACAGGAACTTGGAAGACGTTGTCAATGTCCACAAACTTAATTAGTAGCATATTTAAACACAAAAATAACTAATTTCCACAATCACTCCAAATAACAGCATTTGTACATAGAGGAGGAGGAGGAGGGAGGGGAGGAGGGAGGGAGGAGGGAGGGGAGGAGGGAGGGGAGGAGGGAGGGGAGGAGGGAGGGGAGGAGGGAGGGGAGGAGGGAGGAGAGGAGGGAGGGGAGGGGAGGAGGGAGGGGAGGAGGGAGGGGAGGAGGGAGGGGAGGAGGGAGGGGAGGAGGGAGGGGAGGAGGGAGGGGAGGAGGGAGGGGAGGAGGGAGGGGAGGAGGGAGGGGAGGAGAGAGGGGAGAAGAGGAGGGAGGGGAGCGAGGAGGAGGAGGGAGAAAGGAGGGGGGAAGAGGGAAAGGAGGAGGGAGGAGAGGAGGGAGGGGAAGAAGGGGAGGAGGAAGTGGAGGAACCATGTTGAAGCACAGAACAACCCTAGGAGGAGCCACACTGACTGCTGTTACGGCCATAAGCCATGTATCTTACACCTTTATCATCATCCATGTCCTTACCTATGGACTGCCGCATTGCAGAGGAACTCTGCAGCATGGGTGCGTTCATCCTAATCTCATTGGAAGCTATTTCATCGTAGATAGCCTCCAGGTACTCGCGAGGCAGGTCCTTCTGATCGTTGATCCCACGATTCATCTTAATGTATTCACTTTTGGTCATCTTCTTCTTCACCTGCACACAGCCAGCAACGAGATTTGAGGGTAGCAGAGAGAGAGACACCTCTCTATGTTACAAACACCTCTCAAAGAAATTGGCTGGCAATAATTATGAGGGAGGATACTACGAGAATGAACTAGCCAGTCTCATGCATTATCATCCCCCCCCCCCCCCCTGTCATTAAGGCTGTACCAGTCAATCACGCATTATCATCCCCCCCCCCCTGTCATTAAGGCTGTACCAGTCAAAGAGTACCATAGTCAAAGTACTGGCTGGTCAAACTAGAGCGTCCAGTAACTGTCTTACTCGGCATGGACATAACTTCGACATGGCTGCCTCTATGTACACTCTTTGCATTCTTGCTTGTTTGTGTGGAGAATGATTTTACTACTCGCAAGGGAGAGCACACGACACAACTCCACATGTGTAGCCAACAATGGCAAAGGGAATGCTGAAGCTGTATATAGTGCAGCTCTAGCTGTATATAGTGCAGGCTCTAGCTGTATATAGTGAAGCTCTAGCTGTATGTAGTGCAGCTCTAGCTGTATGTAGTGCAGCTCTAGCTTTATATAGTGCAGCTCCAGCTGTATGTAGTGCAGGCTCAGGCTGTATGTAGTGCAGCTCCAGCTGTATGTAGTGCAGGCTCCAGCTGTATGTAGTGCAGGCTCTAGCTGTATGTAGTGCAGCTCTACCTGTATGTAGTGCAGCTCTAGCTGTATGTAGTGCAGCTCCAGCTGTATGTAGTGCAGCTCCAGCTGTATGTAGTGCAGCTCCAGCTGTATGTAGTGCAGCTCCAGCTGTATGTAGTGCAGCTCCAGCTGTATGTAGTGCAGCTCCAGCTGTATGTAGTGCAGCTCCAGCTGTATGTAGTGCAGCTCCAGCTGTATGTAGTGCAGCTCCAGCTGTATGTAGTGCAGCTCCAGCTGTATGTAGTGCAGCTCTAGCTGTATATAGTGCAGCTCTAGCTGTATATAGTGCAGCTCTACCTGTATATAGTGCAGCTGTATATAGTGCAGCTCTATCTTATATAGCTCAGCTCTAGCTGTATATAGTACACCTACAAATGTCTACCTGTATTAGTATAGCTATAGCTGTATTGTATATATATATATAAACCAATACGCTTTCTGCAACTTTACAACTTATAGCTGCTGCACAGATTGTCAAATTTTGGAACTTCACCTTTCAATCAAAACTACTTTCACCCAGCCAACGCGAGCAGACACAGGGCAAAGTAATGGCCGCCTTGCAAAATGGAGCCTATGGAAACACAAAGCTACAGAGCTAGTGTCCCCTGTTCATGATCGACACACAAGAGTAAAATCTACTTCCCTCGCAGTTGAGTTTCCCCCAACTGTGATTGCCTGGAAATGATATTCTTTAGTACTGTCAAACCAAAGTACCAGAGAGGGCCACTTCAAAACACATGATCAATCTTTATGAACCGTGTGTATGTTATGGAGCTCTAAAGTAAGGACATAGCCCTTTATACTACACTCCCAATTTTGACTTCAAGCCCCTCCCCTAAGCTGCACCTTGTTCTCCCAATGCAAGACTAGACCACAACTCACTTGAGAGCTATGCAGGTCGGTGGTGAGCATGATAATGGAGTAGGCCAGCACGTAGGCGGCATCTGCACTGGCGAATATGGCCAAATGCTTGTTGTTCTCCACATAGCGTCCTGCGAACTTCTCCATGATGCGGTCAATCTTCTGGGCCTCTCCAGGGAGACGAAACCTGGACAGCAGATGGCGCAGTGCTGCCACAAATTCCATGCCATTGAAGTCAATGAGGTCCACGTAGGCATACATCACTGTCTTGCAATAGCTGCAGAACACACAAGTAAGACCAAACATCACACATCACAAGAACACTGAGGAGTTGATATGTGAACAGTGGGCTTCAGCACTCCATACAAATGTCACGCAGCATGCTTGCTACATTGGCCAGTGCACACTTGCACTTGAAGACCAACTAACTGAAGTATTACAAATCCGCCAAAAAGTTGAAACGAAAAATATGGTGTCGACAATGTATAATGGTATTACAAGAACCTTCTCCTCAATAATCAACTTGAAATTGTATCCTCTCGACATTTCGATTAGAATTTAGATGCCCTAGCCTTCACCAGGGGTTTCAACTTGGCTTTCATCAGGAATAATCCTGATGAAGGCTAGTCGAAATGTCGAGAAGTTGATTATTGAGAAGGTTCTTGTAATTAAACTGAGAGTTCACTGAAAATGTATAATGGCTCTATATAATGTTCTCACCTCAATCTTCGCTAGTCCCTGCCCCCCCCACACACAAATGCAGGCATCACATTTCTCTCCTGGTCTGCCATGATTTTTAGGACATTATAAGGCGGGGACTAAACAAATGCTGACAACATTTTGTGGTCACGACTTTGGAGGTGCATAGATTCTACACACTTTACTGTATGAACTATGAACTTGGTATATAGCTCAGAAGATAGATCTTGCTCTGTGTGCTCTCCTTTGTACCTCTCCTTTGTAAGAAAAGTTGCACGTAGCAACTAGGCCGAACTTAACCTCAGCCAAAGTGGGCTACCTCAACATCTTGAAGGTCTGAGTTTGCTGCAAGTACAGCTCCTGATTTGGAAGTGCCAGACAGTTGACTGTGGCTAGAGGAAGCTCTGCTCTAGAGATGATTAGGATGTGAGTAGGTGGTCAAACTTGTGGGTGTTTCTCGTGCTGGAAGCAAATAGATTTTCAACCTGCATGCTTGACCACCTAGTCACGTTTTGGCCCTAATCATCCGCAGCAGAGCCTCCTCTAGCTACAGATACCAATTATCAATTTCAACTGTTTAAGCACTTTCCTATCGGGAGCCACACTTGCAGCTAACTCAGGCCTTCAAGATTACGATGTGCCACACTTTGACTGCAGGTAACTAGGGCATAGCTATACCTATGCAATATCTTTAGTATCAAAAGAGAGCACACAGGGAGATCCATCTTTTACCACGTCCATACAGTGAAGTGTACAGAATCTATGGAGCTCCAGTGGTAGGCACAAGGCTTTGTTAGTTTAATACACAAAAAGGTACACACAATTAAAGTGGAGGAAAAACTCCCGTACTCCTTCTACACATTGGCACGACATTCTAAGGAAATAAGTGCAAATAAGCAAGCTTGAAGTCGCTGACTAGACAGGAAGCAAGCATTTAAACCTCTGGTTGTTAAGCCCCTTGATGTTTAGTGCACACAAAGACTTTAAGCTTTGTAGTTACAAACAGTCTTTATTAGGCATCATTACGGTATTTCACCGATAAGCGCTGATGATGATGTCAATGAAGAAAGCACCAATTATGCACATGCATATTAGTGACCGCCATGGCAACGTATTTCAAGAAAAGATGGAGGCAAGACTTTTACTAGCAATAGCAGTGCTTCAATGATCCATAGTTGTTCGTAATATCCCGACGAGCTTCTCGCTGCTTATTTGCAGGGGGCTTTTCCCAGCCTTCTACTAGTGCAGGTAACTCCTCCACGGTCTATGAAGTTCCAAAACACTTTCAGACATACCCAACGAGTGTACTTCTGGCTCATGGAGGCTGCCAACAGCGAGCCTGTCACAAGAATTGTTCTCATCATAGGCTAAAAGGAGATTTTCACCATGTAGGATGTCCAAATAGTTCTGTAGCGAACCTGTTTCCAAGGGAAAAAGTCAAATGCTTGAATGGTTATCGTTGTTCCTTCTCAGTTCACCTCGAGAGACCTGCTCCTTCATTACCTGCCTTGAGAGACCTGCTCTTTCGTTACCTGCCTTGAGAGACCTGCTCCTTCATTACCTGCCTCAAGAAACCTGCTCCTTCATTACCTGCCTCGAGAGACCTGAGAAACCTGCTCCTTCATTACCTGCCTCAAGAAACCTGCTCCTTCATTACCTGCCTCAAGAAACCTGCTCCTTCATTACCTGCCTCGAGAGACCTGCTCCTTCATTACCTGCCTCGAGAGACCTGCTCCTTCATTATCTGCCTCAAGAGACCTGCTCCTTCATTACCTGCCTCGAGAAACCTGCTCCTTCATTACCTGCCTCGAGAGACCCAGTCTCGCTTAGTCTGGTTCGAAAAATTAGCTCCTTCTTACTCTAGTTCATGAGATTAGGTCCTCAGTTTTCTGTCTAAATTTTTTATTTTCTGTGAGTGTACATTTCAATAGTGTTCAGTAAGTGCCTACTCTCAGAGTAAAGCACCCTTTTTCTTGCAGGTTGGCCGGTGCTAAACAACCAGAGTATGGTATATGAGAGTCTGGCTAGAGAGACTAGATCTTTCCTGCTCATTCATGGTATGTACGACAGCCTGCTCGAGTGACCAGGGATGTCCTGCTCATTATGCTTATGTTCACCGCATTCTGCGGTCTTCAGAGGCTTACTCCTCCTCACACTAATCTACACAGTCTGTAGGCTTGCACTCAGCCATTGTGTGCTCCCACTCCCCTCAGTAAGGCTAGTCTGGCTGTTTGTGTTGGCTCCTCCAGCTTCAGTCTCAGCTAGCCATGTGAGAACATGTTGATGTGTTCCTTGAGGATGAATGATCCGTCTCAGCCACTGGCTGCACATGTGGGTGAATGACCCCTCACCAAGGACATGTGGGTGAATGACCCCTCACTCAGCACATGTGGGTGAATGACCCCCCACCCAGCACATATGGGTGAATGACCCCTCACCCAGCACATGTGGGTGAATGACCCCCCACCCAGCACATGTTGGTGAATGACCCCCCACCCAGCACATGTGGGTGAATGACCCCTCACCCAGCACATGTGGGTGAATGACCCCTCACCCAGCACATGTGGGTGAATGACCCCTCACCCAGCACATGTGGGTGAATGACCCCCCACCCAGCACATATGGGTGAATAACTCCCCACCCAGCACATGTGGATGAATGACCCCCACCAGCACATGTGGGTGAATGACCACTCAACTTAGCACATCGTGTGGGTGAATGACCACTCAACTTAGCACATGTGTGTGAATGACCCCTCACCCAGCACATGTGGGTGAATGACCCCCCATCAGCACATAGGGTGAATGACCCCCACCCAGCACATGTGGCTGAATGACCCCTCACACAGCACATGTGGGTGATTGACCCCCCACCCAGCACATGTGGGTGAATGACTCCCCATCCAGCACATGTGGGTGAATGACCCCCCACCCAGCACATGTGGGTGAATGACCCCTCACCCAGCACATGTGGGTGAATGCCCCCCCCCCCCCCACACAGCACATGTGGGTGAATGACCCCTCACCCAGCACATGTGGGTGAATGACCCCCCCACCCCAGCCACTGAGACAAAATTGTCCACATATTCCTCTCTACAGGGTGTATGAACTACACAAGTTTGTAGTCATGACAACTCAGTTACTTTTGATAGATTCACAAGAGGAAAGAGGGGGAGTGACCGAAGGAAAAAGGGCAGGGTCTCAGTCATATTCTATGGGTGCAGTGCCGACTTAGTAACTGTCAGTAAAATTGTTCCACTCAACAGTGACTGCAACATGTTCTTACTCATTGCCTTCTCCCAAGTAATCTCCAACGGCACTCTTGTTGAAGCGACCGTCGGTGTATAACACTTGAGCCACGCCCTCAGGGTCTGATGGAACCAGCTCCTTCTTCTGAAGAAACTGAATGCCCTTCCTTGGCTTTGTCATAAATCTTGGAAAATCAACAACAACAACAACAAACTGTAAAGCAACAATATAAAGCAAGAATGACATGTCAAACATAGCAATAAGAAAATGTCCTGAGAGGTGCTGGCCACCGGGTAGACAGGTCACTATGAGGGACTCTCTCTTCTCATTAGTTCATACAAAATAAGGAGATACCATCTTCAATTAGGACTCGACACATTCTTCTCCATTAGAATGCTCAACAATCACTACTGGAATGTAATACCAGGGTCACATTCGTGGGAGGTTCACCCTCCCTACCAGTGCTTATAGATAAGTCACAGAAGGAAAGGTCTAAAGGTTGACCTTATAACTTGGTTGCAACTAAAACAAACCCTCTGGCTCTTGCTTTGACGTTGACACATGAAAAAAATGGTGGTTGACATATGGCTACCCCCCCCCTCCCATGGCCTTCTTTACTACTCCCCAGACTCTGTGCTGTAGTTTTTGACTACACCTGGTTCACTTCTATATAGTGCACATCACCATGTTACAGTGCTCAACCAGATGTTCCAACCCTCCGATTTTCATAAAATTCTCCCGAGTTTTTAAAAATCCAGAGACTAGCAGCGAACACAAATCCATAGACTGTCACAAATCCTACAGACTGTTATTCTTTCCTTCCACAATCACTGCAACCGTGGGCAGTTGTACGCGGACTTTGAACCCTGGAGGAAATCCAAAATGGCACCAAGAAGACTAAGAGAAAGCGGAAGTTCAAGTAGCGAGGAAGAAACGGAATTAGAAATCAGCATAGTAGTGTCTCTTCCTTTAAACCAAGAAAGAAGAAATATAAAACAAGCT
Organism: Cladorhizidae sp. MBARI D1340-BT2; assembly: GCA_028752905.1. Taxonomy (NCBI): domain Eukaryota; kingdom Metazoa; phylum Porifera; class Demospongiae; order Poecilosclerida; family Cladorhizidae; species Cladorhizidae sp. MBARI D1340-BT2. The sequence goes on along the minus strand of JAQNBH010000005.1, from coordinate 25,959,644 downwards.
AGAGCAAAGATTGGGAGAGTAAATATCCCTTTCTGAAGGCATGTGGTCCTCAAGTTCTGGACAAAGATTACAAATTCTTCTGTGGCACATGTAATGTGAGCTTGTCGTGTTCTCAAGGAGGAATCAATGATGTATCCGTACACACAAGTAAGTTTTAGATTAAGTCTCAAACATTCTCAATTCTCTAGCTAGTAATATTATTTACTGTTAGGGTATTTCATTTATCGATGTGGCTATTTTATGCTGTGTCTAGAGTACTGTAAACAATTTTTATTGTGGCTAGGATCAGGCCAGAGCTAGGGCTAGGAATATTATGCGTGTGCAGTTTGACTGTGTGAGCCATTCCTATCCCTAGCTCATCCCTAGGGTTAGGTCAAAGATTAGGGCTAGATTCTAGCATTTGTGCTAGGGCTAAGGGCAGGACCAGGGCTTAGGCTACAGTGCGCCACAAAAATGCACCTGTACTTTAAGCATGAGGACCGGTATACTGGTGCTCTACCCAGAGCCTTTTTTATTGTGGCTTAGGACTAGTCTCTAGTCTCGTGAGCTATATATATATACTTATATTTCAAGGGGAAATGTGAATATAGCTGGGTTTTTAGCCCACTGCCAAGATTCTGCAGCAAAATTACCAGATATGACGTGATGCTGATAAACAGCCATGTGATTGACGTATATGGCTGATTTGGCACATTGTACAAAACTGTGCAATCTGCACAATATTACATTGGAACACGAAAACCTAGCTATTATCACAAGCCCCACATTTAAATGTACATCTGGTATGTAAGACTAGGTCAGGAACTGAGAGCTATGATCACATGACGTGCAGCTTGTATGTGTATGTCATTCATGATGTGCAGTTTGTATAGTGGATGTCATTCCTATCTCTGGCACTATTACTGGGACTGTAACCATGACAGTCCCATGGTGTTCTTTTGCATTTTCAAAATTCATCCAATCTCCCCTCCACAGAAGTGTCAATTCCACAACCTCCCTATTTTCTAACACTTGATTAAATGCCCCCAGCATTTCAAAGTGATATAACTCGTTCTAATTTTTGTCTGAGCCCCTATACAATTCTTTTAAATATTAATGTATATTTTCCCCCATTTCTAGGAGCGAAAAAACACATATTGAATGAGAAAGCAGCATCACTGAGGCAATTTATTAAGAAGCCTGATGATCTGTCAAAAACAGTTCATCCGTCCATAAAAGCTGAGGTTAAGATGGTCCTGATGTTATTTTTTTCAATTTGTCAGACCATCTGACTCAAATGATGAAATCAGAATTTCACGGCAGCTCTGCAGCTCAGCAGTTTGCTTGTGGGCGAACAAAAACTTCAGCCATTGTTAACTGTATTGGAGATGAGTTCAAAGCGGAATTGGTAAATGACATGCAAAACTCTCCATTTAGCATCATGACTGATGGTAGCAATGACTCTGGCATTGCAAAGTTGTATCCAATCACAGTCCGTATATTTGATGCTGAGTTCGCCAGAATTATGACAACGTTTTTTGATCTGAATCTCATCAAGGGACGTTCAGGTGGAACAGCTGCAACTATCTTTCAACATGTTGATGCTATTTTTGAGAGATATGCAATTTCATGGAGCTCTGTTACAGGTCTTGGTGTAGATAACACAAATGTATACATTTGCAAACATGATTCCATCAAAAGTCGAGTCTTAGAAAAAGAACCCAAGGTTGTCATTGTAGGTTGCCCCTGCACAATGCAGCAGGAAAAGGTGCCACTGCCTTTGGAAGTATCACACATTTTGATGTAGAAGATCACTGCGTAGACTTGTTTTATTGGTTTGACAAATCTACTAAAAGGAAGGGTTTTTTAAAGGAGTATTTTGAGTTTTGCGACACAGAGTATCAGGAGGTGTTGAAATATATCTCTGTGAGATTGTGAGATGGCTTTGCTTAGAGCGTTGCTTGGATCGGGAGTTAAAGAAATACCCTGCACTGAAGTCATATTTTTAATCTGAACATGAACGTGACAACCGATTTCAGCACCTGAATGCTTCCCTACAGCAAACAGCAAAACAAAAAAACACATTAGAATATGTAGGAGCCACTGGTATATGGAGGTCTATAGAATAATGTAGGAGCCACTGGTCTATAGAATAATGTAGGAGCCACTGGTATATGGAGGTCTAACCTAACCTTTTCCCCTCCAAATCCTTCAACAATCGCATGACATACACACTATAGAGAACTGGGCTTCATTCAACGATCCCATTCAACGATCCCATGAGTGAAATATATCTCATGTTTCTTCAGTCAACAATTGCCATGTTCACCAATTTCAACAGGTTCTTGCAAAGGGAATGCCCTCTTGTATATTTGTTGAATGCACAGATGGAAGCTTTTCTGAACAAGTTGGCAGTGAAGTTTATCAAACCAGAAAAAGTAATGAAACACAAACAAGAGTTTGGGACTCTGAAATCTTTGGACCCGAGTGTTGACCAGAAAGCAGACAGAAATTTGTCAATTGGTTTGGTAACAAAGTCAAAACTAAGAAAGCTTCTGGAAGGAGACATTGATCATCGAATTATTGACCGATTTTACTGTGGTGTCAGGATGTTTTACAGCACAGCTTTCCTTTACTGCACCAAGTGGTTGCCACTGGAAAACCCTCTGTTGAAAAATTGTGTTTTTATTCAGAGGAACGAGTGAAGCATGGACAATGTTGAGGAAGTGTTGTCTGCCCTCGAACACATTCACAGAGATCTGATCAATGATAACAGTTCAATGGATGTCTTAGAAGAGGAATTCCTTGTGTACCAGGCTATGTCTGAAAGTGATATCCCAGTACACATTTGGCAAGAATCAAAGGTGGTGGAACAGCCGAATGTTGGCAGTGATGATGAAACAGTGACATATCACCGTATGGATATGATATGGGGACATTTGCAAGATATAACTACCACATCTTTCCAAAGTGGCATTGTCAGTTTTGACAATTCCCCATAGTAATGCAGCAGAAGAGAGAGTTTTTTCTTTGATTACGAAGAACAAAACAGAGTTTCGCTCTTACTTGGATCTTGAAAAGTCGCTGAGCTCAATTATGAGAACAAACCCGCAAGTTTGGTACCATGTTATCAATTCAAGCCCACCACATGCAGAACTCCTAAAGAAGTGCAAAGCAGCCTGCAGAGAATATAACAGAACCCATACCAGTATTGGTAGTGCCACAAATACCTGAAAGAATTAATAGACAGCTTTGTTAGCAACATTGTTATAACACGCACTAAAAAATACACACACCAAAAAAATCGGCTCTTACGCTGAGTTGAGCCAATGTTGCTGTTCCGTTATATATATACTATTCCTATTGATTTTGCTACCTATATACTGCTGTTGTTGTTACATTTCACTGATTTTATTCTAGTTGGATGAAGTGAATTTTATCATTATATTTCACTTTTTATGAATATTTACATTTTTTCTATAGCTATACACAAGAATTGGGAGAAGTCTCCCTAATTTATGCAAAATCTACCAAATTTAGGGGAAGACTCCTCATCTCTGGGGGTTGGAACGCCCTGCAGCAACTAACACTCAAGCTTGAACATGTGCAGCGCACATTAGCAGAGGTGTGCACTATTTGGTAGCTACTTGCATTTTTAATAATTAGATATTGTGTGCTGAAGTGAAAGTTTCCAAATGCTAATGTTTGTCTAGCACAAACATTCCACTGGATGTATCACATGATCTCACCTCCTTATTCCAAAATATTTTTCCTGATAGTAAAATTGTCCAAGTAGTTTATTCCTTTCTACAAGCAACCCCCAACAGCTTACTTAAGCAATAGCTCCCTTCAGAAGATTCTTGTGGAAATCATGAAGAATGATCATTTACATCTTTAAGTGATACAAGTGTGGGGGGAAATGGAGGCTCTGACCAGCAGTATGCTTGATGCCATTAGTTATTCCCTCCAGTTGTTAATTAAGGGGGGACTGTACGTCAAAAACTAGACCCCCCCCTCCCCCCTTTTCTCCCCTTCCTTCTTTCAAACTGTTCTTATGTCTATCCTCTAGCCATTTGCAAAGTTTGAGAGGCATTGGATGCTGAAGTTATGTTGGTTTTTGTCCATGTAACAGATCAAGAAACTACAAAGAGAACACATCTTGCATGATATTTCATTGTAAACCCAAACATTTCATTGCCCTAACTTCTAACTTGGACTATATTTTTCTCATTTTTTTTTTGTTGCCATAAGGCTCATAACTTTCCTACACTTTACTAAAAAAAAAGATCACTGGATAGCTCTTCTAATTATCTGTGCAACGCATGAAACAAATTATTAATTACTATAAGTGTTGGCAAGTTATGGTGATTTGAAGTGGTGAGATTTGGGATTTTCCCTTGTGTTTTCTGGTTGCAAAAGCGGTGGCCTGCCATTCAAAAGCCACAATGTTTATTGATAATCTGTTCATGCTTGCACAGATTAGAGCCTCCTCTATCAGCTGACCAAATCTGGGACTTTGATCTTGATAATTAGGGTAGCTATGAACTTTTCTGCTAGTTAGGTCAACTTTTTAAGGGTTCTTGATGTATCTTCCGAGAAAATATGTCTGCAGAGACATTCAACATATCATTAGAAAGCACAAAGCATAAGGAACACACTTAATCTGCATAGAGTGTATAGGAAAAAAGTTATGGCGATTTATACTATTTTGGTGGTGCTGACGTACATAAATTTTTCAAGAATAAATATTAGAATGCAACAATAGCTGGACCAAAGGACTTCATTAACCTCTGGATGTGTTCTCTTTGTAGCCTGCAACTAAACTTCAAGCCATGAAAAACATCCAGGAGCGCTTCCTTTCTCTTAAAGATTTCCTAGGAATCTGGACTGAACTAATTAGAACAGCGGTGGTTCCTATTAAAGAGTGCGTTCCTATTAAAGTGTATACCATGAAACATGTAGAAGTTTTCAATAACAACTATGAATCAGGGAATCGGGGAATGCGGTAGCACCTTGCCGAACTGGTTTGACCGCTTTTCAAAATGGCACTCCAAAACAGACAGTTGATATCTCAACTAAAAGTCACTTTGCAGCTTGCAACTTCTTGAACTTGCTTGACAAACAATGATTCCTATTTAGTCTGGTGTGGGTTCCACTCAACCACACCCCTTTTAATTAACTGACACACATAGCCCTAAGGCCACCGTGGGTCTGGCACCTTGACCAGTGGGTCAAAGTGTAAAGTGCACTAAGTGGTAGCACAGGTCATGTGCTTTGGGGGTAAAATAGATAAAATAATTGCCCAAGAAAAGAGCATTTGAAGAAGAGATCCATGATGAGATCCAATCTAATGACCTCGAAGGTGAGCAAACTGAAGTAGCCAATCCCTAGCCTGCTGACTCAGAAAGCAGTAGCACCAAACACAATCAGAGCAGCTGTTGGTATATTGTAATGAGGTCAAGGTTTGATATGTTTTGCCAACTTTGTCACATATTTGGAAAACCACCAGCAAATGCTTTTGGGTCCCGGACATTCGAGGTCTCTCTGATTGGAATTACATAGATGCTCAAATTGCACACTGAAACAAAGTGGCATAAAGATGTAACCATGGCAACGAAGATGGCAGAGCAGAAAAGTGTTCTTGAGCTCTAACATGCTGCAGCTACATGCATCGAAAAGATGGACCACAACAGCTCTTCTCAAACACTTGCGCTCAGTGAACTTCTCGATTAAACACCGAATCTCTCGTACTATTACTTTTGAAGACCTCTGAACCCTCTGGATTGCTAATGGGATCAGCGATCAACTCCACGTTGGAGTGGACTCTAGAATTGTATGATACACTTCCAAATGATCACTAATGTCTCCTATTGAATCTATTGCCACGTGGGTTTACCAAAACTGGTTTAACAGGTTAATGAAGTCCTTTTCTCCCCTCAATCCTGGCTGATGAGTGTGACGATAAGAGTACACAGAAAGAACTGTTTGCTGCCGATGAATTATCAATGGCCGACCTGAAGAGCGTATCCTAACCACGCTACGCATTCTTGCTTGTGCTGAGACCATCACAACCACTCTGGAGGCCTTTATCACTTCAAACAACCTTGACCATTGCTTGGTTGGCCAAGGTTGCGATGGTGCAGCTGTGTTTTCAGGCAAGAAAAACTGGATTGCAGATGAGAATACGCGTACACTCTGCACATGACATCATTGTACTAGCCACAGGCTGCAGTGTGTTAGTAGACAAGCTGTTGCTAGTGTCCGGAGATTTAAAAAATAAATCTCTGCGATGGGAAGCCAGTGGCAACTCTTCCACTAATCTCCCCCAAAAGCAGAAGCCTTGAAAGGAGTATACCTTGCTCCGACTTATCCAGTTGAAGGTTGTGATCCGTATCTGGGGAATGGATGCATATTATGGCGGCCACTAGAGGTTGCTGTGGCTCTTATGGGCAGCAACAGGTTCAGGTCTGTCTCTCCTCTGGTGGCCGACTACCTTGTGAGTTGCTTTGCAGTTGTCGTGCAACATGTTTTGTGATTGCTCCCGGGGACATTTTCTGCCAAATAATTGGTCAATTTATCATATGGGGCAGCAGTCTCCTTGTCAGGGGGCTTTTGGACACAATGTTGGGGGTATCCGTGCCATGGTTAAATACCAGGGACAGCAGTCTCCTTGTCAGGGGACTTTTGGACACAATGTTGGGGGTATCCATGGCAAGGTTAAATACCAGCTGTTGCCTCAATACAGAGGCCAGCTGAAAGCAAGCAGCTGCTGTCAAACATTGATCAATTGGTTTCCTCAGAAGTTTATTCTTGTGTGACAGGTTAACAGCAGACCCTCAACAAAGCCACAGGTCACTACTTACGATGCATGCTTTCTTGCTTCCCATTATACATGGGGCAGATTTCAAAGAGAGGGCAAATTGTACCCGTCAAATATCAGACAGTCATTACTATTTCTCAGGAATACGCAACTGACAACGTTTGCCAGTTCTTTATCCATTTGCATAGTAGCCATGGCATCTACCAGTGTGACTGCACAGTAGCCATGGCATCTACCAGTGTGACTTCACAGTAGCCATGGCATCTACCAGTGTGACTTCACAGTAGCCATGCCATCTACCAGTGTGACTTCACAGTAGCCATGCCATCTACCAGTGCGACTTCACAGTAGCCATGGGCATCTACCAGTGTGACTTCTCAGTAGCCATGGCACCTACCAGTGTGACTTCACAGTAGCCATGGCATCTACCAGTGTGACTTCACAGTAGCCATGGCATCTACCAGTGTGACTTCACAGTAGCCATGGGCATCTACCAGTGTGACTTCACAGTAGCCATGGCACCTACCAGTGTGACTTCACAGTAGCCATGGCATCTACCAGTGTGACTTCGCAGTAGCCATGGCATCTACCAGTGTGACTTCGCAGTAGCCATGGCATCTACCAGTGTGACTTCACAGCAGCCATGACATCTACCAGTGTGACTTCGCAGTAGCCATGGGATCTACCCAGTGTGACTTCAATTAGCCATGGCATCTACCAGTGTGACTTCACAGTAGCCATGGCATCTACCAGTGTGACTTCACAGTAGCCATGGCATCTACCAGTGTGACTTCACAGTAGCCATGGCACCTACCAGTGTGACTTCACAGTAGCCATGGCATCTACCAGTGTGACTTCACAGTAGCCATGGCACCTACCAGTGTGACTTCACATTAGCCATGGCATCTACCAGTGTCCATGGCTACTGTGAAGTCACACTGGTAGATGCCATGGCTACTGTGAAGTCACACTGGTAGATGCCATGGCTACTGTGAAGTCAGCACCTACCAGTGTGACTTCACAGTAGCCATGGCACCTACCAGTGTGACTTCGCAGTAGCCATGGCATCTACCAGTGTGACTTCACAGTAGCCATGGTCAGGGAGTTCCTCTTTGAAGCTGTTGCCTCAGCATCAAACAGGACCTTGAGATAAGAGAAGATTCATGCTTGCCAATTATTCCTTCTGCTTGTTTAGGGTACTGCCACTAGCACACATGCTTCAGTCTTCTTCATCTCCACGATTTGGGGTCATGACTTGTAGACCATTAGCACACATGCTTCAGTCTTCTTCATCTCCACCATTTGGGGGCATGACTTGTAGACCACTAGCACACATGCTTCAGTCTTCTTCATCTCCACCATTTGGGGTCATGACTTGTAGACCACTAGCACACATGCTTCAGTCTTCTTCATCTCCACCATTTGGGGTCATGACTTGTAGACCACTAGCACACATGCTTCAGTCTTCTTCATCTCCACCATTTGAGGTCATGACTTGTAGACCATTAGCACACATGCTTCAGTCTTCTTCATCTCCACCATTTGGGGTCATGACTTGTAGACCATTAGCACACATGCTTCAGTCTTCTTCATCTCCACCATTTGGGGTCATGACTTGTAGACCACTAGCACACATGCTTCAGTCTTCTTCATCTCCACCATTTGAGGTCATGACTTGTAGACCACTAGCACACATGCTTCAGTCTTCTTCATCTCCACCATTTGGGGTCATGACTTGTAGACCATTAGCACACATGCTTCAGTCTTCTTCATCTCCAACATTTGGGGTCATGACTTGTAGACCATTAGCACACATGCTTCAGTCTTCTTCATCTCCACCATTTGGGGTCATGACTTGTAGACCACTAGCACACATGCTTCAGTCTTCTTCATCTCCACCATTTGGGGTCATGACTTGTAGACCATTAGCACACATGCTTCAGTCTTCTTTATCTCCACCATTTGGGGTCATGACTTGTAGACCATTAGCACACATGCTTCAGTCTTCTTCATCTCCACCATTTGTTCTCCTCATAGATTTCCAAGATTACTATTCATCGCTGTTTCTCCATAGGAAACCATTAGTCTTAGGTGCACTCAGACAAATACCCCAAACACCAACCCTCCCGGTTCACTTTGAGGTATGAATCACCTTTGACCTTGCCCATGCTTGACAGTCATTGTGATAATGAGATTGAGTAGGTCCTTGGTCTCCTCGGCAAATAGATATCCACGTCCAATGGATTGGGATTGGTGAAGTATTGGAGCATTGAAGTTAACTTTCCAATGTAGTTATCACGATGCTCTAATATGAAGTTGAAGGATCGTGGTACGGTGTGCATGCATCCTGTGACAGTCCAATCATCTGTTGCGCTTCTCTAGCAAGTCTTGTTGAAATGAGGAAATTTGTGCGAGCACTTATGTTCGGTGTGATTCCCACCAGTCCTCCAGGGCTCTCCATTGCGCAGTTGACCTCTCGAGACCATGGTCTACACACAAGTTGAGCAAAATAGCATGCATGACTTCTTGTCACAGCCGAGTTCCCTTGCTAGATCTCATATCGGCCAGGTGTCCAGGTATCCTGCACGCATAGGTGCGTCGGCCATGGTCAAACGAGTACTTAGTGGAGGTCTCCCGAGCCATGGGCTGTAATTCCCAGCCCCTTACACGGGAACTGAGCAGATGAATAACAGAATTTCTAGCTCCACATGTACTGACGCAGCCTTTTTAACATCAAATTCAATAATCCGCCCGCCCCCACCCATAATATTTATATGCAAATAAACAACAAGGTGGAGCTTGGGTTTGGTTCTGTGGCACTTGTAGCTGCCCTAGTCAAACACGTTGTAGGGTTGACATTTAGCAAGCATACAAAGTGTCATATTTGAACAGACACCCCCCCCCCCCCCCCCCTGCCCACCATACTGACTTGTGGTGCACAGCAATTCATTACAGAAACAATGTTCAATCTAGGCACTTTGCATTGTTGGCGACACCACCCTAAAGTTACCTATGTAGCAGAGGGGGTTACTTCACCAAAAAATTTACATGAGACTTAAAAATATATATATATGACATGTTGTGCCCAACATGTGCTGGGTCAGGGGGTCCATGTGCTGGGTCAGGGGATTTTTCATAGAAGGCTTGAGGGTGCAGCATCTCTCTGAGTGTTGTCGAATGGCGTAATCACCCTGCAAGTTGTGGGGGCAGGTCCAGGAGATCCCCAGGACACACCCCTGGAAACAACCCTGCATCCTCACCATTTCCTCCTATTAGTGAACTTTCTCATCAAAGACTCCATCTCTGCAGCAGCTGCTCTGGTAAAGCTTTGCTGTGGTACTGCTGCCATTGTGTTTGGGGCCCTACAGCTAGATTCAAGCAAATTAGAAGTCCTTCGTTGCCAACTGCTGCATGTACAGTGTGTTTGTTCACAAGGGTACTAGCCAGCTACATGTAGAGTGTGTTTGTTCACAAGGGTACCAGCAAGCTGCATGTACAGTGTGTTTGTTCACAAGGGTACCAGCTAGCTACATGTACAGTGTGTTTGTTCACAAGGGTACCAGCTAGCTACATGTACAGTGTGTTTGTTCACAAGGGTACCAGCTAGCTGCATGTGCAGTGTGTTTGTTCACAAGGGTACCAGCTAGCTGCATGTGCAGTGTGTTTGTTCACAAGGGTACCAGCTAGCTACATGTACAGTGTGTTTGTTCACAAGGGTACCAGCTAGCTGCATGTACAGTGTGTTTGTTCACAAGGGTACCAGCTAGCTACATGTACAGTGTGTTTGTTCACAAGGGTACCAGCTAGCTGCATGTACAGTGTGTTTGTTCATAGGGTACCAGCTAGCTACATGTACAGTGTGTTTGTTCACAAGGGTACCAGCTAGCTGCATGTACAGTGTGTTTGTTCACAAGGGTACCAGCTAGCTGCATGTGTAGTGTGTTTGTTCACAAGGGTACCAGCTAGCTGCATATACAGGTACAGTGTGTTTGGTACCAGCTAGCTGCATGTGCAGTGTGTTTGTTCACAAGGGTACCAGCTAGCTACATACATGTACAGTGTGTTTGTTCACAAGGGTACCAGCTAGCTACATGTACAGTGTGTTTGTTCACAAGGGTACCAGGTAGCTGCATGTACAGTGTGTTTGTTCATAGGGTACCAGCTAGCTACATGTACAGTGTGTTTGTTCACAAGGGTACCAGCTAGCTGCATGTACAGTGTGTTTGTTCACAAGGGTACCAGCTAGCTGCATGTGTAGTGTGTTTGTTCACAAGGGTACCATCTAGCTGCATGTACAGTGTGTTTGGTACCAGCTAGCTGCATGTGCAGTGTGTTTGTTCACAAGGGTACCAGCTAGCTACATGTATAGTGTGTTTGTTCACAAGGGTACCAGCTAGCTGCATGTACAGTGTGTTTGTTCACAAGGGTACCAGCTAGCTACATGTACAGTGTGTTTGTTCACAAGGGTACCAGCTAGCTGCATGTACAGTGTGTTTGTTCATAGGGTACCAGCTAGCTACATGTACAGTGTGTTTGTTCACAAGGGTACCAGCTAGCTGCATGTACAGTGTGTTTGTTCACAAGGGTACCAGCTAGCTGCATGTGTAGTGTGTTTGTTCACAAGGGTACCAGCTAGCTGCATGTACAGTGTGTTTGTTCACAAGGGTACCAGCCAGCTGCATGTACAGTGTGTTTGGTACCAGCTAGCTACATGTACAGTGTGTTTGTTCACAAGGGTACCAGCTAGCTACATGTACAGTGTGTTTGTTCACAAGGGTACCAGCTAGCTGCATGTACAGTGTGTTTGTTCACAAGGGTACCAGCTAGCTGCATGTACAGTGTGTTTGTTCACAAGGGTACCAGCTAGCTGCATGTACAGTGTGTTTGTTCACAAGGGTACCAGCTAGCTGCATGTACAGTGTGTTTGTTCACAAGGATACCAGCTAGCTGCATGTACAGTGTGTTTGTTCACAAGGGTACCAGCTAGCTGCATGTACAGTGTGTTTGTTCACAAGGGTACCAGCTAGCTGCATGTACAGTGTGTTTGTTCACAAGGGTACCAGCTAGCATGTGTAGTGTGTTTGTTCACAAGGGTACCAGCTAGCTGCATGTACAGTGTGTTTGTTCACAAGGGTACCACCCAGCTGCATGTACAGTGTGTTTGGTACCAGCTAGCTACATGTACAGTGTGTTTGTTCACAAGGGTACCAGCTAGCTACATGTACAGTGTGTTTGTTCACAAGGGTACCAGCTAGCTGCATATACAGTGTGTTTGTTCACAAGGGTACCAGCTAGCTGCATGTACAGTGTGTTTGTTCACAAGGGTACCAGCTAGCTGCATGTACAGTGTGTTTGTTCACAAGGGTACCAGCTAGCTGCATGTACAGTGTGTTTGTTCACAAGGGTACCAGCTATCTGCATGTACAGTGTGTTTGTTCACAAGGGTACCAGCTAGCTGCATGTACAGTGTGTTTGTTCACAAGGGTACCAGCTAGCTGCATGTGCAGTGTGTTTGTTCACAAGGGTACCAGCTAGCTGCATGTACAGTGTGTTTGTTCACAAGGGTACCAGCTAGCTGCATGTACAGTGTGTTTGTTCACAAGGGTACCAGCTAGCTGCATGTACAGTGTGTTTGTTCACAAGGGTACCGGCCAGCTGCATGTGTACAGTGTGTTTGTTCACAAGGGTACCAGCTAGCTGCATGTACAGTGTGTTTGTTCACAAGGGTACCAGGTACCAGCTAGCTGCATGTACAGTGTGTTTGTTCACAAGGGTACCAGGTACCAGCTAGCTGCATGTACAGTGTGTTTGTTCATAGGGTATCCGAGCTTTTCATGACTTCCATTAACCATCCAAGAAAAAATCGGGTAGAAACTAAATGTGTATTTACTAGAGTTCAGGAAGGCAAGCCCAGGACTTCAATTACCAGGAATTCAGGCAGGCAAGTCTAAGACTTCATTTACTGGGAGTTCAGGTATGCAAATCCAGGACTTCATTCAGAGGAAGTTCAGGAAGGCAAGTCCAGGACTTCATTCATTAGAAGTTCAGGCAGGCAAGTCCAGGACTTAGGAGTTCAGGTAGGCAAGTCCAGGACTTAGGAGTTCAGGAAGGCAAGTCCAGGACTTCATTCACTAGAGTTCAGGAAGGCAAGTCCAGGACTTAGGAGTTCAGGCAGGCAAGTCCAGGACTTAGGAGTTCAGGTAGGCAAGTCCAGGACTTAGGAGTTCAGGAAGGCAAGTCCAGGACTTCATTCACTAGAGTTCAGGAAGGCAAGTCCAGGACTTCATTCACTAGAGTTCAGGAAGGCAAGTCCAGGACTTAGGAGTTCAGGCAGGCAAGTCCAGGACTTCATTCACTAGAGTTCAGGAAGGCAAGTCCAGCACTTAGGAGTTCAGGAAGGCAAGTCCAGGACTTCATTCACTAGAGTTCAGGCAGGCAAGCCCAAGACTTAGGAGTTCAGGAAGGCAAGTCCAGGACTTAGGAGTTCAGGTAGGCAAGCCCAGGACTTCATTCACTAGAGTTCAGGAAGGCAAGTCCAGCACTTAGGAGTTCAGGAAGGCAAGTCCAGGACTTAGGAGTTCAAGTAGGCAAGCCCAGGACTTCATTTACTAGTTCAGGTGTAGGCAAGCTGCTACTCATTATCCTTGAAGCAGTGAGTCTCTCTGTCTTCAGACCCTTTCACCTGCTCAGATATTCCATAAGCACAGAAGGAATTCAGCTTTTATAGTGTATTAGAAGAGATGCACCGACTGCATGGCTGGTGCTACTACATTGATAATCAACTACATGTAGGTGTGCCACAATTGGAAGACTAATAATTTTTCTAGTGCGACTTCTATTCGAGTGAATATGCCATATATATTGGATTGACAAACCAAAAAGGAACAAGTGTATCCATATATACCAAGAACAGCTAGATGACCCTGTACCAATTAGAACCATACACACCCATCACTACACACAACTAAAAATCTGACTACACGATATAAGCATCATGTAATTGGTAAAGGGTCATCTAATTGGTTGTGTTCTACAGCTTTGTGGTTACTCCAATGTGATTAAAACCTTTTCCTGCAGCATACCAATAGCAGCAAACCAATCACCAGAACTTATAAGTCAGCACACACGATAACTTGTTGAGTCAGCCAGGACTCAGCCGCAGCCTCCTTCAAGGACTTGGCAAGAGTTGCACAGGAGAATTCCAGAACTAAGCAAACATGCAGATGCTATTCTTTCCCATGCTTGTTGTTTAAGTACACGCACACAACTTGCTGAAGAGTTGCTTGCTTTCCCTTACTTTCTGCTTGAAGATGATTATTCTTCAGTAAAACAACTCCCCGCTCAGTTCAGATCCAGCTGCATAGCGTAGCATGGCTCAGCTCATGTGGAGGACAGACAGTCTTCACATCACTCCAATTAAAAATAGTACGCGTGCCAGCTTGTTGCATCATCGACAACGCCCACTACCCACACCTTTTCATTGCAATCAAGTTTGAGTTAGCACATGCGCTGAGAGGTTTGGAGTCTTCTGGTGTCAGTCTTTATGCACGGCTCATTACAAGCAAGTAAGGGTAAAAGCAGAGGTGACTGCACGATAGGTTGGAGAAGATTCTAGGACATATACACCCAGACAATTATCACCTGGACAAATACCCCCTGGACATTTACCCACCCCATAAACATTTTCACATATCTCTTATAGGATTTTAGGATGTAAGATGATAGGATTTTATTGCCCTAGCCCTAAACCCTAAACCTTATACATTTTATTTCCCATTTCCCAATTTTTTTTAATGGGGGTATATGTCTAGTGGGTAATTGGCATGGGGGGGTGGTGGGGGGATATGTCCAGATAGGGTTGGAGAAGGTTTCATTTAACAAACATGTGCCTAGTCGAAGAAGAAACGAAGCAGGAATCTGCTCAACGTAAACCACAAGATTGATAGGACCCTCTACTTATTACTATAATGAAGACCAACATTGCATCGATGCATTATATTTGGTATTATTGGTAAAGGGTCTCCCATAAATGTTTGCGGTCTACATAGTAAATTCTTACTTCATCATTTTTTTCCTGGCCAAATAGAATTTGTTTATTATTAGTCAACCAAACAGTTCTTCAGCATAACTCTAGAACCAACCAATCATAGACTTTCTTCTCCACCATGATTACTTCTCCACCATGATTATCACACATACGATGCATACTCATGAATCATACATCTAAGCAGGTGCCTGGTTTTGTTGAAGGTCTGTGCTGCTAACTATTGTAAGATTCTGAGGATACCAACTCATCACTTCTTTGTATATAACGAAAACACGTAGCTGCTTGCTGACTCAGATAGACTTGATATTGCACACACACACGTGTTTTTTAAATGAATAACCCTTTACCAATTTCAAGAGTTTTACTGATCGAAAAACAATTTCAAGAGTTTTACTGATCGAAAAACAGAGTAGTCGCCACAATGTGTTGGACAATTTGGAGTCTTCAGGTAATAAAATGATAAAGAATGGACCTAGTTATGTGTGGGGGAGAGAAAGCCAATTATGCAAGATCCTTGAAGACCAAATTTCACTTTTGTAATGCTTTTTGGGGGGGGGGGGGGGGGGGTTTGCCAGATTACTCACTATGAATTCAAGGCATGCTTGAATTTGTTTTGGAGCCGGAGATCATCGTTTAGGATACTAAGAAGCTGTCTAAGTGAGTTTTATCCAAGATTTTTTTTAAAAATCTTGGATGCCAGAGGGTTGAACCGATGTAGGGAGCACTACCACACAATACACAGAGAAACTTGAAGATGAACCTCGAAGGTATTTCACTTTCTACGATATTTTGGTCAGTCAGTTTACGACCTTAGCGAAAGATTACTACCTTAGCGAAGGATTAATACCTAGCAAAGGATGTCAACTTTTTTTTTGGGGGGGGGGGGGGGGGGGGGAGCATTTTCAATGTGTGTCAAACCAATACAGGGTGTACCTGCTTATTCCCAAATAACCCCCCCCCCCTAATAGTACAGGGGGAAAAGAAGACGCCCCCCCTACAATGTATGTAGCACGCTACTTTTGGCAGACGGTAGGGGCCAAAAAAAAGCAGAAGTGGGCAATTAAAAAGGGGTGTGGTATACCAACAATTAGCAACCAACTTAACAAAGCACTCAAAAATGATGCTTCGAGGGGGGAAGAGGCAGGGCTGATAAATAAACCACAGAGAAAGAAGGTACAGTGCTGGGGAGCATTAACCCCTAGTGTGGCACTGAATATTCAGAACAGTACATATATTACCATGGCAACAATGTCAACATTTCCGTTTATTTTGACTCACAGCTGGATGCCACTGGCCATCGTCTCCTTAATCTGCTTCTGCGTCTGAAACTGCTCCGGGTTATCCATGGAGGACAAACTGACACCATCACCATCACCTGCTAGCACAAGCATACAAAAACGTTACTAATTGTGCAACCCTTTACCATATTCTTATAAGCAGTGGATCGGTCCTTCACCGAGTCGTCGTGACTCGTGTGTATAATATTTGCAGAGGTAGATAACCACACCTTGGTGCACACCCAGCCCCAAATGACAGTGATATACTGTTGTTTTTCCTGCATACTAGTTGCACCCACTTTCAAGGAATACTATTTTATAAGAAGGAATGTTTATAAATGTATTTCACACAGGAAAGCTAAGTTCAGCAATGCTGGACTCGAAGAAGCTATAGAGTAGGTTTGCAGCAGAACGATTCTCTATACTTCCATCGGCATTCTTGGGTGAAGGAAATAACCAGAAGCTTGAAGCTAGTGGTGCAGTTCATACTCTTCTTGCTGGTTGTAGCCATAGACACTCACAACTCAATGCAGCTTCAACATACTTTCATAAGCCACACCCACTAAGGGTTTTGGACAACAGAATAACATTCGTGGTAAAATTCACACATTCTTTTAATCGGAGAGGAAATCTGTACATGCTACTCAACTTACCCGGCAAATGTGGTCGTGTACGTGTGAATCAGGCTCATATAAACTTTGGCCTTTATGACGATAACAAGCCTTCAAGCATACTCAGAGCTTACTTGATTCGCAAGGCTGGTATCTGGAGTTGACACTAGCAAGTCTAGTAGATCGGGTCTCCAAGGGCTGTGAGGCAGCGTCGACGACGTCGGTGTCCTCCCCTTCCGAGGAAGACTGGTAGAAGGCATTCAGCCCAGTGGTGGCGGGATCTATGTAGTAGTCCCGACTCCATTCCACCATGCATTTGAGAATGGAACAGAGACACTCCAATCCTGTCACAAGGTCAAAACAATGGTAAAGGTCAACATTAGTGAGAGGGGCAAAGTCCAGTAGAACTCTCATCACTTTCAGTATTTTGAGAAAAACAGCAACAACAACAAAAACATTTGAGGACGGAGAAAGGTCAAGTAGAACACGTCACCTTGAGGCCCTCATCCAACACGCCCTTCTCTTGCTTTTCTCTCCAAATTTTGCTTTCCATTTATTGCCCGGTTTCCTTTTAAGCCCTTTCAATGCCAAGCCTTAAACCTTCAGTTCATGGTCTGTCTTACCAGTGGCTCGTAGCAACAACTGTCCCAAGCCTTAAACCTTCAGTTCATGCCCTTGTCTTACCAGTGGCTCGTAGCAACAACTGTCCCAAGCCTTAAACCTCCAGTTCATGCCCTTGTCTTACCAGTGGCTCGTAGCAACAACTGCCGCAAGCCTTAAACCTCCAGTTCATGCCCTTGTCTTACCACTGGTTCGTAGCATCCGCTCCTGCTGAACGGTGGCCCCCAGCACTATGGCCTGTCTTCCTTGTGCAATCTTAGAGAGGTCGCCTATCAAATGCTCGAAGATGTTCTGCAGAGAAAGGTCGCAGTCATAGTTCAGGTAGATGTCCACCACGCTCTGTGCATCTGGGATAGATAGGAAAAACACACAGGAATAGATATAGCAAGGTGGATGCAAGAGTATAAACACAGAATTGTTGAAGCCCACATATGTTAGGTTAGCTACTCTCAAGTGCAGATAGAAAACAGCACATTAATGATAGCAACCATCATCACATCAAGTGCATAGAGAACTCGACCAATACTGACAGCAACCAACACATAATGTTGGGACTGGAACGTCACCACTTATCATTTACCGAGTAACTGCACGCACACACAGTACTACTGTCCCAAAACACCCCTGTAAACAAATTAACACACAGCACCCCTGCAAACAAATTAACACACAGCACCCCTGCAAACAAAATAACACATAGCACCTATAAGCAAATTAACATAGCACCCCTGTAAGCAAATTAACACATAGCACCCTATAAGCAAATTAACACATAGCACTCTGTAAGCAAATTAACACCCAGCACCTGTAAACAAATTAACACACAGCACCCTGTAAACTTAACACACAGCACCCCTGTAAACAACACAGCACCCCTGTAAACAACACACAGGGGTGCTGTAAACAACACACAGGGGTGCTGTAAACAACACACAGGTGTAAATAAATTGATTGGGTGGACAAGCAGCAAAAACAAAGGGGAAGATGATAATATTGTTAGCACACACAGTTTAGTGTCTGCTATCAAAGTGCAGCCCAGTGCTAATTGTGTTCCTTATTCAATTGTCTAATTGTTTCTGTGGTGGACAGCCTAGTGATAATGTGTGTTCCCCTTAGTGTCTAATTGTTTCTGTGGCCTAGTGCTAATTGTTCCTTAGTGTCTAATTGTTTCTGTGGTGCAGTGCTAATTGTGTTCCTTATTAGATACTTGTTTATGTGGTGCAGTGCTAGTGTGTTCCTTATTAGAGTGTCTAATTGATAATTACATACACACTCCCATAATTACACACACACACACACTCCTGTAATTACACACACACACACTCTTGTAATTACACACACACACACACACTCCTGTAATTACACACACACACTCTTGTAATTACACACACTCCTGTAATTACACATACACACTCCTGTAATTATACACACACACATACTCCTGTAATGTACACACATGGACATGTTCCTGGCCCCTCATTGATTCTGGCAACACATAGTATGCACGAGCACCTGGCGCAGTAACTTATGAGCACACACATACAGACAGGCCTACCTCCACACACCCGCACCAGCGTGCGGAACAGAGCATTAAGTTATGAGCACACACATACAGACACACCTACCTCCACACCCTCGCACCAGCGTGCGGAACAGAGCATTAAGTTATGAGCACACACATACAGACAGGCCTACCTCCACACACCCGCACCAGCGTGCGGAACAGAGCATTAAGTTATGAGCACACACATACAGACAGGCCTACCTCCACACACCCGGACCAGAGCGTGCAAGACCAAGCACTTGTGCTGGAAACTACTGGAGCTGCTCTCCAAGATGCTCAGAAAGATTTCCTTGAAAAACACCTGCAGAATTAACAAGGTAATCAACACACACCACAGTGGTTAGGATGGCAAGGATGCTGCATCAGCTACACAAACTAGGCTTCTGGTTCGAGAGGAAAGAGTCCCTTAATTAATTAGCATGCACATACATGTACGCTGTATGTGGAGAAGAAGTTTCACTTCCTCTCACCAAGTCATACGCACGCAGAAATACTTCAAAAGGTTGGAAAGCAAACAACATGCAACCACCCAACTCCTCCCCCCCTAGCCACGTACAGATATTAATTAATACAATACTAATAGTAATAATAATATCAATAAGGAAATGACATCATGTGGGATGTGGGGAGAGAGCAGGTGTCATGTGGGATGTGGGGAGAGAGCGGGTGTCACGTGGGATGTGGGGAGAGGGCGGGTGTCACGTGGGATTTGGGGAGAGGGCAGGTGTCATGTGGGATGTGGGGAGAGGGCGGGTGTCACATGGGATGTGGGGAGAGAGCGGGTGTCACGTGGGATGTGGGGAGAGGGCGGGTGTCACGTGGGATGTGGGGAGAGAGCGGGTGTCACGTGGGATGTGGGGAGAGAGTGGGTGTCATGTGGGATGTGGGGAGAGGGCGGGTGTCACGTGGGATGTGGGGAGAGAGCGGGTGTCACGTGGGATGTGGGGAGAGAGCGTGGGATGTGGGGAGAGAGCGTGGGATGTGGGGAGAGGGCGGGTGTCATGTGGGATGTGGGGAGAGGGCGGGTATCACGTGGGATGTGGGGAGAGAGCGGGTATCACGTGGGATGTGGGGAGAGGGCGGGGCAAACTAGAAGCTGTAAGTGATGCTATTGGTTGTGTCCATTGAGGCTCACCCCTGCAGAGACACGCCAACTCTCGAGCAGCCTCCATGCTGCAGTTCTTTCTAGACACACTCGAGTAACTTACACAGCTACTTGTGTGGACCAGCAGAAACACCACACACATGACTCCTCAGGGCCAAGTGCTTGCTTCCTCAGAAGCTAGGAAGACCTCACTTATATAGGAACCATGTGATTGATTGAAGACCATATGATTGATTAAGACCTCACTTACTGGTTTCTTACAGTACAATACCCCCCCCCCCCCACACACACACAGCAATGATCACACACAAAGGCGCATCATAGTTTTCGGTAACCACACACACAAGATAGCAATGATTCTCACACACCAAGGCCAATCATAACCGTCGATGACCACACACACACACAAGCTAACCTCAATCTGCATTTTAAGATGCATCTTGAAGATATTGAAGAGCATGAGGAAGATATTCAGAGACAGCTCGAAGACCTGCGGTACGCTCGACACTCCGTTCTTGCTGAGGGTAACGCAGAGGTATTGCTTTATGGCTGTTATGAAGATGTCGTCCGTCCTGAAGACAGGCCCTGAGTGTTGGAGGATGGACAGCAACAGCTCCAGAGAGAGTATCTTGGAGCGCAGATCATGAGATCTGCACATGAAAGCATTATAATTATACACATGAGTGCAACGTGATATGGTCTCCACGGCAACACGCTAATAAACGTATTGATGCGGCGCTGGATTGGAGTGGTCAAGGGATGCCTGCCACACACCTGGCACGCATGCATGTGCACTTCATGCAGCCATGGAGTACACAGCTGGTACGCATGCGCGTAAGTGTGTTTATGCATGCGACTGCATATACACCACTTCTGGCCTACATGTGGTACATGTACACCACTGCTGGCCTATATGAATAAGTACACCACTGCTGGCCTACATGAATAAGTACACCACTGCTGGCCTACATGAATAAGTACACCACTGCTGGCCTACTTGAATAAGTACACCACTGCTGGCCTACATGAATAAGTACACCACTGCAGGCCTACATGAATAAGTACACCACTGCTGGCCTACATGAATAAGTACACCACTGCTGGCCTACATGAATAAGTACACCACTGCTGGCCTACATGAATAAGTACACCACTGCTGGCCTACATGAATAAGTACACCACTGCTGGCCTACATGAATAAGTATACCACTGCTGGCCTACATGAATAAGTATACCACTGCTGGCCTACATGAATAAGTACACCACTGCTGGCCTACATGAATAAGTACACCACTGCTGGCCTACATGAATAAGTACACCACTGCTGGCCTACATGAATAAGTACAACACTGCTGGCCTACATGAATAAGTACACCACTGCTGGCCTACATGAATAAGTATACCACTGCTGGCCTACATGAATAAGTACACCACTGCTGGCCTACATGAATAAGTATACCACTGCTGGCCTACATGAATAAGTACACCACTGCTGGCCTACATGAATAAGTACACCACTGCTGGCCTACATGAATAAGTATAACACTGCTGGCCTACATGAATAAGTATACCACTGCTGGCCTACATGAATAAGTATACCACTGCTGGCCTACATGAATAAGTACACCACTGCTGGCCTACATGAATAAGTACACCACTGCTGGCCTACATGAATAAGTATACCACTGCTGGCCTACATGAATAAGTACACCACTGCTGGCCTACATGAATAAGTATACCACTGCTGGCCTACATGAATAAGTACACCACTGCTGGCCTACATGAATAAGTACACCACTGCTGGCCTACATGAATAAGTATACCACTGCTGGCCTACATGAATAAGTACACCACTGCTGGCCTACATGAATAAGTATACCACTGCTGGCCTACATGAATAAGTACACCACTGCTGGCCTACATGAATAAGTATACCACTGCTGGCCTACATGAATAAGTATACCACTGCTGGCCTACATGAATAAGTACACCACTGCTGGCCTACATGAATAAGTACACCACTGCTGGCCTATAAGAGTATGTTTATACTAAACTAATACAAAGTTACTATATATAGCCGTGGGGCAGTTTGCACTAGATAATAACAGTAAAGGTGCATGCACTTTAAATGCAACAGTTATCTTTATGGTATTGAAGTAGAACTTCAACGTAAACAAGTGCCCATAAGTGGGCCTATAGGCAGACCACTAAGGAATGCACAGGATCTGACAGGGTCTCTATCACTAGAAAAGGATGCAGGGTATTGCATGGTAGGCCGAGATCCTTGCCATGCCCCACCCCCTGGAGGGATAGCTTCCACGCCAACACCTTGCCCCACCCCCTGGAGGGATAGCTTCCACGCCAACACCTTGCCCCACCCCCTGGAGGGATAGCTTCCACGCCAACACCTTGCCCCACCCCCTGGAGGGATAGCTTCCACGCCAACACCTTGCCCCACCCCCTGGAGGGATAGCTTCCACGCCAACACCTTGCCCCACCCCCTGGAGGGATAGCTTCCGCGCCAACACCTTGCCCCACCCCCTGGAGGGATAGCTTCCGCGCCAACACCTTGCCCCACCCCCTGGAGGGATAGCTTCCACACCAACACCTTGCCCCACCCCCTGGAGGGATAGCTTCCACGCCAACACCTTGCCCCACCCCATGGAGGGATAGCCAGAATGCCAAACAGAGTAAGCTTGCAAACAGAGTAAGCTTGGGGGGTGCGCTTGACATGGAGAATGTAACTGCTGAGGAGAGGAGGGGGCAGCAGCTGAACCACGCTCTCCCCAGCTGGCTAACTGCTGGAGTGGTGGGGGCACACTCTCCCCAGCTGGCCAACTGCTCAAGTGGTGGGGGCATGCTCCCCCAGCTGGCTAACTGCTGGAGTGGTGGGGGCACACTCTCCCCAGCTGGCCAACTGCTCAAGTGGTGGGGGCATGCTCCCCCAGCTGGCTAACTGCTGGAGTGGTGGGGGCACGCTCTCCCAAGCTGGACAACTGCTGGAGTGGTGGGGGCATGCTCCCCCAGCTGGCTAACTGCTGGAGTGGTAGGGGCATGCTCTCCCAAGCTGGCCAATTGCTGGAGTGGTGGGGGCATGCTCTCCCAAGCTGGCTAACTGCTGGAGTGGTTGGGGCATGCTCTCCCAAGCTGGCCAACTGCTGGAGTGGTGGGGGCATGCTCTCCCAAGCTGGCTTCTTCTTTCTGCACAATGGATGAATCTTCATATAGTGAAGGAAGAATAACCCCACCGACCTCTACATACATATATTCTGGATTTTATAGTTGTGCATGATGGTGGCTGGTTTACATGTGTTGACATTATCTCTTCACCTTCTCTATTTTTGTATCCAGTCTCTCTCTCGCTCTCATCATCAGCAGTTTCCATAACTCGTGTACTATACTTCCCCAAATAAAAGTCGGCCTCACAATTATCACTTGATTTCATAAGATAATGGCAGTGCAACAAAAAAACAGCTCTCAATGAACTCCCAGTTGACATAATAACATTACAATAACCTTCTCAATGATCAACTTGAAACTGTACTCTCTCGATGTTTCGACTAGATGCTCTAGCCTTCATCAGACTAGTTGAAACTCCTGATGAAGGCTAGAGCATCTAGTCAAAACGTCGAGAGAATACAATTTCAAGTCGATTAATTGAGAAGGTTATTGAAATAAAAAACAGCACCGTTGCACCCTGCACTTCAGCTTCCGCAAAAGGTTCCTCAGGCCCTTCCGAGCGAACATGTTTGAGAATGCTGAGAAGCAAAATGTGAACGGAGCATTCGTATTTCTGCTTCTCTAATGCTCGACGACTGCTACCAATCTTACGCTTGCTCTTAACACCACCATCCCTCTGCCTTGGCCAGATTCTAATAAGCTTCTCTGACACTCCTCGCCTCCATTGTGCTCCGCAGTGTGCCCTGGCTTTCTCCGTGCCTCTAATAAGCTTCTCTGACACTCCTCGCCTCCATTGTGCTCCGCAGTGTGCCCTGGCTTTCTCTGTGCCTCTAATAAGCTTCTCTGACACTCCTCGCCTCCATTGTGCTCCGCAGTGTGCCCTGGCTTTCTCCCTGCCTCTAATAAGCTTCTCTGACACCCTGTGCCTCCATTGTGCTCCACAGTGTGCCCTGGCTTTCTCCGTGCCTCTAATAAGCTTCTCTGACACTCCTCGCCTCCATTGTGCTCCACAGTTGTTTGTTTGCTCGTTGATCATTTACCTTCTGTGTACTCGACGTTTTCTTTTCACAGCGTGTAACCTCTGCGCTTTGCCATCGTGGTTGCCGGCTTGGATGTAACCCTGGACACTTGAATGTAAATTTGAGGTCAAATTTCCATTGAAAAACTATCGACTTATAATCGGTGGAAATGTGGTAGATCCCCGCAGGTACTGCCTTCACCAGCAGACTGTGCAGCCAAGCAGGCCCCCACAGGTATCTCACTGCCTTCACCAGCAGACTGTGTAGCCAAGCAGTCCCCTGCAGGTGTCTCACTGCCTTCACCAGCAGACTGTGCAGCCAAGCAGTTCCCTGCAGTTATCTCACTGCCTTCACCAGCAGACTGTGCAGCCAAGCAGTTCCCTGCAGGTATCTCACTGCCTTCCCCAACTACCAATTCCTTAAAAGACCAACAATAAGCCGCTTTATTTAAGATGGAACAGCATTACATTTCCCACCCAACACCACACCCACATCCCAGGAAACGACCACTTCACCTGCTAAATATTTCTGCTCTGTTATTATCATTAATTCAATTAACTAAACATTGTCAATGTTGGGGGCTATCTTGCAACCTCTAGAGGAAATCAGTGCACGCACTAACTGTTCATAGACAAGGGTGGGCGGCGGGCATGACTGTCATTCAGTAATGTACAGTAAGTGAATCTAATGAGGTAGATACCTGCTCTGTCTGTGTGTGTGTGTGTGTGTATATATATACACACCACATAGTTACTGTACCACTGCCAGGGAGGGGAGGGAGGGAGGGGGAGGGGGGGGGAGGGGAAGGAGGAGCTAATTCTAAATTTCTAAATTTACTTCGAATCGTGAATGTCTGGAATTCCCTTCATGGATAATTTGCAGAGTGATCTGAAGACCATGAAACAATCTTTCTCCAGGATATGAGAGAACTGCATCTGCAGACCTCGGGAGGCATTTTCGGTGGGCATGGCCAAGGTCTCCACAGAAATCCCGGCAGCAGGGGCAGAGCTAGTAGCACGGGCAGAGCTAGTAGCACGGGCAGAGTGGCCTGCGTCCCCACTGGCAGAACTCTCGGGGCTCTGAATAAACAACAACACACACAATACAGTGTGAATGTCAGATAACCTTGAATAGCCTTCACATACATAGTTAACCTTGAATAGCCTTCACATACATAGTTAACCTTGAATAGACTTCACATACATAGTTAACCTTGAATAGACTACACATCATAGTTAACCTTGAATAGACTTCACATACATAGTTAACCTTGAATAGACTACACATCATAGTTAACCTTGAATAGACTACACATCATAGTTAACCTTGAATAGACTACACATACATAGTTAACCTTGAATAGACTACACATCATAGTTAACCTTGAATAGACTACACATACATAGTTAACCTTGAATAGACTACACATACATAGTTAACCTTGAATAGACTGCACATCATAGTTAACCTTGAATAGACTACACATACATAGTTAACCTTGAATAGACTGCACATACATAGTTAACCTTGAATAGACTTCACATACATAGTTAACCTTGAATAGACTACACATGCATAGTTAACCTTGAATAGACTGCACATACATAGTTAACCTTGAATAGACTACACATCATAGTTAACCTTGAATAGACTACACATACATAGTTAACCTTGAATAGACCACATCATAGTTAACCTTGAATAGACTACACATACATAGTTAACCTTGAATAGACTACACATACATAGTTAACCTTGAATAGACTACACATACATAGTTAACCTTGAATAGACTTCACATACATAGTTAACCTTGAATAGACTACACATCATAGTTAACCTTGAATAGACTACACATCATAGTTAACCTTGAATAGACTACACATACATAGTTAACCTTGAATAGACTACACATACATAGTTAACCTTGAATAGACTACACATACATAGTTAACCTTGAATAGACTACACATACATAGTTAACCTTGAATAGACTACACATCATAGTTAACCTTGAATAGACTACACATCATAGTTAACCTTGAATAGACTACACATACATAGTTAACCTTGAATAGACTACACATACATAGTTAACCTTGAATAGACTACACACATAGTTAACCTTGAATAGACTGCACATACATAGTTAACCTTGAATAGACTACACATACA
Organism: Cladorhizidae sp. MBARI D1340-BT2; assembly: GCA_028752905.1. Classification (NCBI taxonomy): domain Eukaryota; kingdom Metazoa; phylum Porifera; class Demospongiae; order Poecilosclerida; family Cladorhizidae; species Cladorhizidae sp. MBARI D1340-BT2. Next base: position 25,933,246 of record JAQNBH010000005.1, on the reverse strand, counting down.
TAGTTAACCTTGAATAGACTACACAAACATAGTTAACCTTGAATAGACTACACATACATAGTTAACCTTGAATAGACTACACATACATAGTTAACCTTGAATAGACTACACATACATAGTTAACCTTGAATAGACTACACAAACATAGTTAACCTTGAATAGACTTCACATACATAGTTAACCTTGAATAGACTACACATACATAGTTAACCTTGAATAGACTACACATACATAGTTAACCTTGAATAGACTACACATACATAGTTAACCTTGAATAGACTACACATCATAGTTAACCTTGAATAGACTTCACATACATAGTTAACCTTGAATAGACTGCACATACATAGTTAACCTTGAATAGACTACACATACATAGTTAACCTTGAATAGACTACACATACATAGTTAACCTTGAATAGACTACACATACATAGTTAACCTTGAATAGACTACACATCATAGTTAACCTTGAATAGACTGCACATACATAGTTAACCTTGAATAGACTGCACATACATAGTTAACCTTGAATAGACTTCACATACATAGTTAACCTTGAATAGACTACACATACATAGTTAACCTTGAATAGACTACACATACATAGTTAACCTTGAATAGACTTCACATACATAGTTAACCTTGAATAGACTACACATCATAGTTAACCTTGAATAGACTTCACATACATAGTTAACCTTGAATAGACTACACATACATAGTTAACCTTGAATAGACTTCACATACATAGTTAACCTTGAATAGACTACACATACATAGTTAACCTTGAATAGACTACACATACATAGTTAACCTTGAATAGACTACACATACATAGTTAACCTTGAATAGACTACACATACATAGTTAACCTTGAATAGACTGCACATACATAGTTAACCTTGAATAGACTACACACATAGTTAACCTTGAATAGACTACACATACATAGTTAACCTTGAATAGACTGCACATACATAGTTAACCTTGAATAGACTTCACATACATAGTTAACCTTGAATAGACTGCACATACATAGTTAACCTTGAATAGACTACACATCATAGTTAACCTTGAATAGACTACACATCATAGTTAACCTTGAATAGACTGCACATACATAGTTAACCTTGAATAGACTTCACATACATAGTTAACCTTGAATAGACTACACATCATAGTTAACCTTGAATAGACTACACACAGAGTTAACCTTGAATAGACTACACATACATAGTTAACCTTGAATAGACTTCACATACATAGTTAACCTTGAATAGACTACACATACATAGTTAACCTTGTAGACTACACATACATAGTTAACCTTGAATAGACTACACACATAGTTAACCTTGAATAGACTACACATACATAGTTAACCTTGAATAGACTGCACATACATAGTTAACCTTGAATAGACTTCACATACATAGTTAACCTTGAATAGACTGCACATACATAGTTAACCTTGAATAGACTACACATCATAGTTAACCTTGAATAGACTACACATCATAGTTAACCTTGAATAGACTGCACATACATAGTTAACCTTGAATAGACTTCACATACATAGTTAACCTTGAATAGACTACACATCATAGTTAACCTTGAATAGACTACACACAGAGTTAACCTTGAATAGACTACACATACATAGTTAACCTTGAATAGACTTCACATACATAGTTAACCTTGAATAGACTACACATACATAGTTAACCTTGAATAGACTGCACATACATAGTTAACCTTGAATAGACTTCACATACATAGTTAACCTTGAATAGACTACACATCATAGTTAACCTTGAATAGACTACACACAGAGTTAACCTTGAATAGACTACACATACATAGTTAACCTTGAATAGACTTCACATACATAGTTAACCTTGAATAGACTACACATACATAGTTAACCTTGAATAGACTTCACATACATAGTTAACCTTGAATAGACTACACATACATAGTTAACCTTGTAGACTACACACACAGAGTTAACCTTGAATAGACTACACATCATAGTTAACCTTGAATAGACTACACATACATAGTTAACCTTGAATAGACTACACACAGAGTTAACCTTGAATAGACTACACATACATAGTTAACCTTGAATAGACTTCACATCATAGTTAACCTTGAATAGACTGCACATACATAGTTAACCTTGAATAGACTACACATGCATAGTTAACCTTGAATAGACTACACATACATAGTTAACCTTGAATAGACTACACACAGAGTTAACCTTGAATAGACTACACATACATAGTTAACCTTGAATAGACTACACATACATAGTTAACCTTGAATAGACTACACATACAGAGTTAACCTTGAATAGACTACACATACATAGTTAACCTTGAATAGACTACACATCATAGTTAACCTTGAATAGACTACACATCATAGTTAACCTTGAATAGACTACACATCATAGTTAACCTTGAATAGACTGCACATACATAGTTAACCTTGAATAGACTACACATACAGAGTTAACCTTGAATAGACTGCACATACATAGTTAACCTTGAATAGACTACACATCATAGTTAACCTTGAATAGACTACACATACATAGTTAACCTTGAATAGACTACACATCATAGTTAACCTTGAATAGACTACACACATAGTTAACCTTGAATAGACTGCACATACATAGTTAACCTTGAATAGACTTCACATACATAGTTAACCTTGAATAGACTGCACATACATAGTTAACCTTGAATAGACTACACATCATAGTTAACCTTGAATAGACTGCACATACATAGTTAACCTTGAATAGACTACACATACATAGTTAACCTTGAATAGACTGCACATACATAGTTAACCTTGAATAGACTACACACACAGTTAACCTTGAATAGACTGCACATCATAGTTAACCTTGAATAGACTGCACATACATAGTTAACCTTGAATTGACTACACATGCATAGTTAACCTTGAATAGACTACACATACATAGTTAACCTTGAATAGACTACACATACATAGTTAACCTTGAATAGACTACATTACATAGTTATATTTGGACAACCGGGATGCCCAGTACACGAACTATTATTAAATCCGGACAAGGGAAGGGCCCAGGGAACTGCATGTGCCTGCCCAAGATAAAGCAGAATGCAACGTCACATGCTCTTATACAACCCCCCCCCCCCCCCCAAGGACATCTCCTGGGAAAAGGGACAGCTTTTGGTTGGGAAATTGAAAGCAAGATACGGATGTAATGGGCAGCCACAGTGATGACCTCATCACCTCATGGGCCACAGTATTAACTACCCTGGGCACTAGGCCAGCAGTGTGTGTATATTTAGTCGACACTAACCACACAGAGTGTTTCAGTATTGCCATGTGCTGCTTATTTGCTACGAGTGAGTTTATAGCTCCTGCAAGGTCAAGATAACAAAAACATGTGAATATCAACTATCAACAAGAGAAAGTTGGCCCCCTATACAGGCCATGTTACCACAATTCACACTTGTTTACACAGACTTGTTTTCATATCACTTGTCTCAAATATTTTCACTTCTCTGGCGAAGCTGATGGAGCCGCTAGTAATTCTCCCCTCTCCCTCCCCGTAGAGACCCAGCACTGTCATTGAGTCTATCTCCATGACACACACATCGAAGGAGAGTCAGTGAGAGAGTGGCCTTGTTCATGCAGCGGCACCCTCTAATTCCCCGGACAAACAGTGCGCTAGTAAGCTATTTGGTGTGTGATTAGGTAGCCAATGCATGGACACCTATGGATGTAGGAATCACACGGTAGTATTTGTGTGCCTGGCCAACACGTACAGCACACCCACTTGTCCATTCACTCAAACACACACTGCACACCTACCTCAGCATTTACTGGCCTCTACCTATGTACATTATACTAACTTACAGTGTGCACCTCCATGATGAGCTTCTGCATGGCATGAGCTACAGCTCCGGCCACCAATCTCTTGGCCACCTTCACCAGTGCATCAGTATCCTCGCCATAAGGCACTGCTGTGGTGTCACTTCCAGAAGATGCACCTTCCCCAGAGACTTTGTAGCTGAATGAAGGAGACGGTTGTTTGGGTTGCGAGTTACTAGGACCCAGTTCTGGACAAGGATGGGCTTTAGTTGGAGTCCCTTCGTGAGTTTCCAAATCTGAGCAACACATTCACAGCATTAAACATGACACAATCCCATTGCAGTGGGGGACATTGAAATGGAGAGGTACTTCACATGATTAAAAAATGTATGTTTGTCTGAGCAACTGATAGTCTGACTAGATCTCTAGTCTGTGTGTTGTGCCAGTGCAAGACAATAGTGCACTCAGTTCCAGTGCAAGTAATAGTGCACTCAGTTCCAGTGCAAGTAATAGTGCACTCAGTTCCAGTGCAAGTAATAGTGCACTCAGTTCCAGTGCAAGTAATAGTGCACTCAGTTCCAGTGCAAGTAATAGTGCACTCAGTTCCAGTGCAAGCAATAGTGCACTCAGTTCCAGTGCAAGTAATAGTGCACTCAGTTCCAGTGCAAGTAATAGTGCACTCAGTTCCAGTGCAAGCAATAGTGCACTCAGTTCCAGTGCAAGTAATAGTGCACTCAGTTCCAGTGCAAGTAATAGTGCACTCAGTTCCAGTGCAAGTAATAGTGCACTCAGTTCCAGTGCAAGTAATAGTGCACTCAGTTCCAGTGCAAGTAATAGTGCACTCAGTTCCAGTGCAAGTAATAGTGCACTCAGTTCCAGTGCAAGTAATAGTGCACTCAGTTCCAGTGCAAGTAATAGTGCACTCAGTTCCAGTGCAAGTAATAGTGCACTCAGTTCCAGTGCAAGTAATAGTGCACTCAGTTCCAGTGCAAGTAATAGTGCACTCAGTTCCAGTGCAAGTAATAGTGCACTCAGTTCCAGTGCAAGTAATAGTGCACTCAGTTCCAGTGCAACTAATAGTGCACTCAGTTCCAGTGCAAGTAATAGTGCACTCAGTTCCAGTGCAAGTAATAGTGCACTCAGTTCCAGTGCAAGTAATAGTGCACTCAGTTCCAGTGCAAGTAATAGTGCACTCAGTTCCAGTGCAAGTAATAGTGCACTCAGTTCCAGTGCAAGTAATAGTGCACTCAGTTCCAGTGCAAGCAATAGTGCACTCAGTTCCAGTGCAAGCAATAGTGCACTCAGTTCCAGTGCAAGTAATAGTGCACTCAGTTCCAGTGCAAGTAATAGTGCACTCAGTTCCAGTGCAAGTAATAGTGCACTCAGTTCCAGTGCAAGTAATAGTGCACTCAGTTCCAGTGCAAGTAATAGTGCACTCAGTTCCAGTGCAAGTAATAGTGCACTCAGTTCCAGTGCAAGCAATAGTGCACTCAGTTCCAGTGCAAGTAATAGTGCACTCAGTTCCAGTGCAAGTAATAGTGCACTCAGTTCCAGTGCAAGTAATAGTGCACTCAGTTCCAGTGCAAGTAATAGTGCACTCAGTTCCAGTGCAAGTAATAGTGCACTCAGTTCCAGTGCAAGCAATAGTGCACTCAGTTCCAGTGCAAGTAATAGTGCACTCAGTTCCAGTGCAAGCAATAGTGCACTCAGTTCCAGTGCAAGTAATAGTGCACTCAGTTCCAGTGCAAGCAATAGTGCACTCAGTTCCAGTGCAAGCAATAGTGCACTCAGTTCCAGTGCAAGTAATAGTGCACTCAGTTCCAGTGCAAGTAATAGTGCACTCAGTTCCAGTGCAAGTAATAGTGCACTCAGTTCCAGTGCAAGTAATAGTGCACTCAGTTCCAGTGCAAGTAATAGTGCACTCAGTTCCAGTGCAAGTAATAGTGCACTCAGTTCCAGTGCAAGTAATAGTGCACTCAGTTCCAGTGCAAGTAATAGTGCACTCAGTTCCAGTGCAAGTAATAGTGCACTCAGTTCCAGTGCAAGTAATAGTGCACTCAGTTCCAGTGCAAGTAATAGTGCACTCAGTTCCAGTGCAAGTAATAGTGCACTCAGTTCCAGTGCAAGTAATAGTGCACTCAGTTCCAGTGCAAGCAATAGTGCACTCAGTTCCAGTGCAAGCAATAGTGCACTCAGTTCCAGTGCAAGTAATAGTGCACTCAGTTCCAGTGCAAGTAATAGTGCACTCAGTTCCAGTGCAAGCAATAGTGCACTCAGTTCCAGTGCAAGTAATAGTGCACTCAGTTCCAGTGCAAGTAATAGTGCACTCAGTTCCAGTGCAAGTAATAGTGCACTCAGTTCCAGTGCAAGTAATAGTGCACTCAGTTCCAGTGCAAGTAATAGTGCACTCAGTTCCAGTGCAAGTAATAGTGCACTCAGTTCCAGTGCAAGCAATAGTGCACTCAGTTCCAGTGCAAGCAATAGTGCACTCAGTTCCAGTGCAAGCAATAGTGCACTCAGTTCCAGTGCAAGTAATAGTGCACTCAGTTCCAGTGCAAGTAATAGTGCACTCAGTTCCAGTGCAAGTAATAGTGCACTCAGTTCCAGTGCAAGTAATAGTGCACTCAGTTCCAGTGCAAGTAATAGTGCACTCAGTTCCAGTGCAAGTAATAGTGCACTCAGTTCCAGTGCAAGCAATAGTGCACTCAGTTCCAGTGCAAGTAATAGTGCACTCAGTTCCAGTGCAAGTAATAGTGCACTCAGTTCCAGTGCAAGTAATAGTGCACTCAGTTCCAGTGCAAGTAATAGTGCACTCAGTTCCAGTGCAAGTAATAGTGCACTCAGTTCCAGTGCAAGTAATAGTGCACTCAGTTCCAGTGCAAGTAATAGTGCACTCAGTTCCAGTGCAAGCAATAGTGCACTCAGTTCCAGTGCAAGTAATAGTGCACTCAGTTCCAGTGCAAGTAATAGTGCACTCAGTTCCAGTGCAAGTAATAGTGCACTCAGTTCCAGTGCAAGTAATAGTGCACTCAGTTCCAGTGCAAGCAATAGTGCACTCAGTTCCAGTGCAAGTAATAGTGCACTCAGTTCCAGTGCAAGTTATAGTGCACTCAGTTCCAGTGCAAGCAATAGTGCACTCAGTTCCAGTGCAAGCAATAGTGCACTCAGTTCCAGTGCAAGCAATAGTGCACTCAGTTCCAGTGCAAGCAATAGTGCACTCAGTTCCAGTGCAAGCAATAGTGCACTCAGTTCCAGTGCAAGTAATAGTGCACTCAGTTCCAGTGCAAGTAATAGTGCACTCAGTTCCAGTGCAACTAATAGTGCACTCAGTTCCAGTGCAAGCAATAGTGCACTCAGTTCCAGTGCAAGTAATAGTGCACTCAGTTCCAGTGCAAGCAATAGTGCACTCAGTTCCAGTGCAAGTAATAGTGCACTCAGTTCCAGTGCAAGTAATAGTGCACTCAGTTCCAGTGCAAGTAATAGTGCACTCAGTTCCAGTGCAAGTAATAGTGCACTCAGTTCCAGTGCAAGCAATAGTGCACTCAGTTCCAGTGCAAGCAATAGTGCACTCAGTTCCAGTGCAAGTAATAGTGCACTCAGTTCCAGTGCAAGTAATAGTGCACTCAGTTCCAGTGCAAGTAATAGTGCACTCAGTTCCAGTGCAAGTAATAGTGCACTCAGTTCCAGTGCAAGCAATAGTGCACTCAGTTCCAGTGCAAGCAATAGTGCACTCAGTTCCAGTGCAAGTAATAGTGCACTCAGTTCCAGTGCAAGTAATAGTGCACTCAGTTCCAGTGCAAGTAATAGTGCACTCAGTTCCAGTGCAAGTAATAGTGCACTCAGTTCCAGTGCAAGTAATAGTGCACTCAGTTCCAGTGCAAGTAATAGTGCACTCAGTTCCAGTGCAAGTAATAGTGCACTCAGTTCCAGTGCAAGCAATAGTGCACTCAGTTCCAGTGCAAGTAATAGTGCACTCAGTTCCAGTGCAAGTAATAGTGCACTCAGTTCCAGTGCAAGTAATAGTGCACTCAGTTCCAGTGCAAGTAATAGTGCACTCAGTTCCAGTGCAAGTAATAGTGCACTCAGTTCCAGTGCAAGCAATAGTGCACTCAGTTCCAGTGCAAGTAATAGTGCACTCAGTTCCAGTGCAAGTAATAGTGCACTCAGTTCCAGTGCAAGTAATAGTGCACTCAGTTCCAGTGCAAGTAATAGTGCACTCAGTTCCAGTGCAAGTAATAGTGCACTCAGTTCCAGTGCAAGCAATAGTGCACTCAGTTCCAGTGCAAGTAATAGTGCACTCAGTTCCAGTGCAAGTAATAGTGCACTCAGTTCCAGTGCAAGTAATAGTGCACTCAGTTCCAGTGCAAGTAATAGTGCACTCAGTTCCAGTGCAAGTAATAGTGCACTCAGTTCCAGTGCAAGTAATAGTGCACTCAGTTCCAGTGCAAGTAATAGTGCACTCAGTTCCAGTGCAAGTAATAGTGCACTCAGTTCCAGTGCAAGCAATAGTGCACTCAGTTCCAGTGCAAGTAATAGTGCACTCAGTTCCAGTGCAAGTAATAGTGCACTCAGTTCCAGTGCAAGTAATAGTGCACTCAGTTCCAGTGCAAGTAATAGTGCACTCAGTTCCAGTGCAAGTAATAGTGCACTCAGTTCCAGTGCAAGTAATAGTGCACTCAGTTCCAGTGCAAGCAATAGTGCACTCAGTTCCAGTGCAAGTCAATAGTGCACTCAGTTCCAGTGCAAGTAATAGTGCACTCAGTTCCAGTGCAAGTAATAGTGCACTCAGTTCCAGTGCAAGTAATAGTGCACTCAGTTCCAGTGCAAGTAATAGTGCACTCAGTTCCAGTGCAAGTAATAGTGCACTCAGTTCCAGTGCAAGTAATAGTGCACTCAGTTCCAGTGCAAGTAATAGTGCACTCAGTTCCAGTGCAAGTAATAGTGCACTCAGTTCCAGTGCAAGTAATAGTGCACTCAGTTCCAGTGCAAGTAATAGTGCACTCAGTTCCAGTGCAAGTAATAGTGCACTCAGTTCCAGTGCAAGTAATAGTGCACTCAGTTCCAGTGCAAGTAATAGTGCACTCAGTTCCAGTGCAAGTAATAGTGCACTCAGTTCCAGTGCAAGTAATAGTGCACTCAGTTCCAGTGCAAGTAATAGTGCACTCAGTTCCAGTGCAAGTAATAGTGCACTCAGTTCCAGTGCAAGTAATAGTGCACTCAGTTCCAGTGCAAGTAATAGTGCACTCAGTTCCAGTGCAAGTAATAGTGCACTCAGTTCCAGTGCAAGTAATAGTGCACTCAGTTCCAGTGCAAGTAATAGTGCACTCAGTTCCAGTGCAAGTAATAGTGCACTCAGTTCCAGTGCAAGTAATAGTGCACTCAGTTCCAGTGCAAGTAATAGTGCACTCAGTTCCAGTGCAAGTAATAGTGCACTCAGTTCCAGTGCAAGTAATAGTGCACTCAGTTCCAGTGCAAGTAATAGTGCACTCAGTTCCAGTGCAAGTAATAGTGCACTCAGTTCCAGTGCAAGTAATAGTGCACTCAGTTCCAGTGCAAGTAATAGTGCACTCAGTTCCAGTGCAAGTAATAGTGCACTCAGTTCCAGTGCAAGTAATAGTGCACTCAGTTCCAGTGCAAGTAATAGTGCACTCAGTTCCAGTGCAAGTAATAGTGCACTCAGTTCCAGTGCAAGTAATAGTGCACTCAGTTCCAGTGCAAGTAATAGTGCACTCAGTTCCAGTGCAAGTAATAGTGCACTCAGTTCCAGTGCAAGTAATAGTGCACTCAGTTCCAGTGCAAGTAATAGTGCACTCAGTTCCAGTGCAAGTAATAGTGCACTCAGTTCCAGTGCAAGTAATAGTGCACTCAGTTCCAGTGCAAGTAATAGTGCACTCAGTTCCAGTGCAAGTAATAGTGCACTCAGTTCCAGTGCAAGTAATAGTGCACTCAGTTCCAGTGCAAGTAATAGTGCACTCAGTTCCAGTGCAAGCAATAGTGCACTCAGTTCCAGTGCAAGTAATAGTGCACTCAGTTCCAGTGCAAGTAATAGTGCACTCAGTTCCAGTGCAAGTAATAGTGCACTCAGTTCCAGTGCAAGTAATAGTGCACTCAGTTCCAGTGCAAGTAATAGTGCACTCAGTTCCAGTGCAAGCAATAGTGCACTCAGTTCCAGTGCAAGCAATAGTGCACTCAGTTCCAGTGCAAGTAATAGTGCACTCAGTTCCAGTGCAAGTAATAGTGCACTCAGTTCCAGTGCAAGTAATAGTGCACTCAGTTCCAGTGCAAGTAATAGTGCACTCAGTTCCAGTGCAAGTAATAGTGCACTCAGTTCCAGTGCAAGTAATAGTGCACTCAGTTCCAGTGCAAGTAATAGTGCACTCAGTTCCAGTGCAAGTAATAGTGCACTCAGTTCCAGTGCAAGTAATAGTGCACTCAGTTCCAGTGCAAGTAATAGTGCACTCAGTTCCAGTGCAAGCAATAGTGCACTCAGTTCCAGTGCAAGTAATAGTGCACTCAGTTCCAGTGCAAGTAATAGTGCACTCAGTTCCAGTGCAAGTAATAGTGCACTCAGTTCCAGTGCAAGTAATAGTGCACTCAGTTCCAGTGCAAGTAATAGTGCACTCAGTTCCAGTGCAAGTAATAGTGCACTCAGTTCCAGTGCAAGTAATAGTGCACTCAGTTCCAGTGCAAGCAATAGTGCACTCAGTTCCAGTGCAAGCAATAGTGCACTCAGTTCCAGTGC